>JAHZNP010000642.1:0-44187 GCA_020615345.1 Triops cancriformis
CCCCCCCCCCCCCCCGAAATGAAATCCTGGTTACGCCACTGCTCAAGAGTATTTGTTCCAGAATCAGTCCTTACGCAGCAAAGGCAGCAAGACCTGAACATTCAACTGGAAGCAAACAACCCAACAGTTGACCGGTTTTCATCAGCAAGTCCAAAGAACTTTTGTTAATGTCATTGGTGAATTGACAAATGCTAGGGAGATAATTGTGGCTTACACTGATGAATATAATTAATTCTTCGTCTAACCCAAATTATCACAAAGAATAACACTGCTTGATTTAGAGAATCCTGATGGTAGTCTAGATTTTCCCCGCAGTGGAGAAAACAAATGCAATGTCATTTCGAAGCGTTCGGACAGGCTTTGTTCATTAATAACAATCAATTCTAAAGGGGTTAAGCTTTGCGTGCCAGTACTGCGTAAAGCATGGCACGAAGTCACTTGGGGCACTGGTGCGGGCAAAATTTACTGCTTGAGCATATCTCTCCTAACTTGGGTGACCATACGTCCCGTTTTGAATGGGACTGTCTCGTTCTTTCGCTGCTTTTTATCCGTCACGTTTTTTTAAAGAAAGATTTAGGTTTTGTTTCGTTTTTCAGAGCAAATGTAAGTGCATTTTCATTTTGGTGAATATAGATTACTATTCCTGTACTGAAAACTTTTGCCGATGCCATGGATTGCAGTAGTACCTCCATATTTTATTGTTAATAAAACTAAATCTATTAGAAGTTAATCTGTAATATCGTCTTAACAAAATTAATAATTGTAAACAAAACACGTGCATTTCTCGATACATTCTGTCTAGTTTTTGTTCAGTTATCAGCAATTTTTTTAGCATATTCATATTCCGCGCCAGGATATGACCTTACGCTAGGTGGGGTATGAGATTGTTTTGATTTTTGGAAAAGTGCTCGTGAAGTTTCAAAGCATTTAGAACGGAAGTTGAATCTTTTGTCGCCCCGACGGCTCTCCACTTGAATGCAGTAGAGACAAACAAGGTATACAATATACAATGTATACTGAAATGTGAAATTAGTTAATAATGTGTTAAAGGTAGCTTTAGCCAAATGGCGGAAGATCGAGAAGTTCTGAGAGAAATATGGGAAGGCAAGCTTCCGATTTGTTTTACACTCTGCGCTGATGAAGTCCACACACCTACAACCCCTGACCCTTATTATTTGATGGTTCCACGTTTAAGTTACTTCCCGTTGGTGACAGATAAGGTAAAAATAAAGGACAATTTAAACAGTATAAAATATCAACAGGGAGTGTATTAACTATGCTTCTGTTAAAAGGTTCGGCGTTATTTCGCCCGTTACATTCACCCTGATAAACAAGACGCTGAACTGTGGCTTGAATTCGAAGGACAACCCTTAAAATGGTTTGGTCATGTTTCGTAGATCATTAACGTCTAACTTACACTTTCGTCTTTCGAAAGGCACTATCCTATTGGCGTTCTGTACGATAACACCACCAGCTGTGGCAAAAGTTTGCCGTGGAAACTGGAAGTTCACTTTGACAAATTTCCTGAACAAAAACTAATGCATTGTCCGTCACGGTAATTCCTCACTTCATTAGAATTCTATGATGCAGCTTTTTCGCAGCATTAAAAACGTCATTTTTAGAGAGGCGGTCGAGTCGCATTTCATGTCATGTCTCAAAGAAGCCGACGCTTTGAAACATAGGGGCGTGATTGTATCGGGGATGCAGAAAAAAGATCATACGCAACTCTGGACAGGTCTCCAAAACGGTAAACTTTAAAACATCTTGTTCCTCTAAGACAGCCATGTTAATATTTTAAGAGAACATGGCTAGAAAAATCCGTGCATATTTACATTCGAATTTTCCTCGACTTTCCAGATAAATTCGATCAGTTCTGGGCTATCAACCGGAAAATAATGGAATGTTCCGAAGGATTTCGCTACATTCCCTTCCGTTGCTATCATTTCTCTTTGGGTGAACGCCCGTTTCTCCAAAGTTTGATGAAACCCATCCAAGAAGGTAGTTCGAAAACAACTTTAACCCACCTAGTCCAACAATGCTTCCCGGATTGGAATGTAAACGAAGGTGATGAAACCAAAACGTGTCTTTTCCGTATTCGTTTCTATTTTTATTGCTTAAAAAATAACCATTTTTCTTCTGTATATAACCACAGTCTCCATCATGACGCACGGCATAAGAATTCCACTGGAAACCCCGTTACAATGGCTTAGTGAGCATTTGAGTTATCCGGATAATTTTTTACACCTGACTGTACAATTGTAAATTCGAACTGGAAATGCGCTATCTCAACTTGATAATTTCAATACAGACGAAAGAATGCTCTTGAAGAAACTAATAGGAAATGCCAGAAGGAAACAATTTGGCACCGAACTAAATCTTCAGCGAAATTAACTTAGTCATGGATACAATAGGTCCAAGAAAGGATAAGGTTAAAAATGACTTGAATGTACATATTTGGGGTGTTCAACGCTTATTTTCGTTTCATAGTCTGGTCATTTAATTCGCTCGTCTTTGCACGTGTGGAATGACGAGATACTGCTTCGTGTGCGACCGGTACCAACGGAGGTAAAAGATTTGAACGAGGTCCCGGTTCCAGCGCGGGAGCGATTCGGGGGCGGGTAATCAGCTACCGAACGGAAGGACAGAGACGGTGAAGGCGGGACTGAGCTAGTAACCGAGCCCCATTCAATAACTTCATCATCGACACGAATATTGTGTGAATATCCGTTGCTATAGGGGTATAGCGTGCGTTGATAGTCTTGCGTGACGGTTGCAACTGTAGTGAGTTGTGGCGCTGGCGTGAGTTCAACCGTAATCGGATGAGATTTCGTTTTGCGGGTCCGGCAACGAAACCAGATAACCGCGCCAACCAAGACCGCGGCCACGACCACGGCCGAGACGATGATAGCGGCCAATTCTGCAGGACTCAATTCGCCAGTCGGCGCTGAGGAGGTAGCGAAGCTTAGGTTCGGGCTCGGGTCGGAGGCGCTTAACCGGCCCAAGCGCGGACCGTTGGCAGAAGCGGAGTGGAGCGACGCGAACGATAAATTGTCCGTTGGCGTTTGAACCGCGGCCAGTTCCGACGCGCGAAGCGGGTCACCTTCCATTGTTACTTACAGAAACCGAGAGTTCTCGAACGGCGATACAAAAAAAGTAGCGCAAGTCTTTCGGATCTATTGTGTACAGATGAATTTTGCGATAAACTGGCGCGGAAATTCTCCCCGATTTGAAAATAATTCGAGGGGAAAAGTGAACCCGACATAAAAGGGAATGCCACCGTTAAGAGGTCATTGCGTTTCTTTCTCGTTTTCCGCAGGCAGCTTGGTTTAGGCCGTAGTAGAAAGTCGAGGGTTTGACGACATAATTTGCGTTCGGAAATGCGGTAGCGCTTGGAGTCTTCGAGCGTTTCCCGAAGCTCTTGGTCTATTGTGCCTTAAAAGAAAGTAAAATTAGTTAAAAATGGACAGTTTGCGGTAAGAAGACAAGATATTATTTTTGAATGTAGAGCACCTTGTGGGAGGCTATCGCTATCTTTTTCTTTAATGTAAAATGCTCTAGCTTAAGTTTATGATTGATATACTCGGATAGACTGGAACCTGTAAAGTACAGTAAGTTAAGGGTAACAATAGTTATCATCGTCCCAGGTGCGGTGTAATTGGTGAGACAAAAAAGTATAACGAGTATTAATTCTGACACTGAATTTAATGAACGAATACACCTGCGACCCACTTGTTAAACTCAGGAAAAGGAAGAATAACGTGTTGTGTTATTCTCTTTGTCGAACTCCTGCGACGGTTACGGACGCAAGTTCACTACATCAGCATTGTAGCACCAAAGAAAACGTTTCTTACGTATACGTAAGTCAGTTATCAACGACTGCAGTGATTTACGCCAACGGCGCCTCTACAATAGCCGTTTTCGAACGTTTGGCGTGCGAAACGCGTGCGGGGAGAACGGAAAAAGTTCGACGGGCTGCGCGTGCAAATTCTACCGTTCCGACTTCGACGTGACTCAACTAGTCAAGTGAACGTTATGCACGCTCTGTATACACGCCCAGTCTAACAAAAGCTTTTCACCGAATGTCAAAACATCTTGCGTAAATGCCACTAGAAACCGAAAGTGGGAAATTTCTTTCGTCAAGGCAAACCGTTCAAAACTTACGTAAGGAGCACTGAAACTCTTGACAAGTTATTCCAAAGTACACTACAAGAATTCACTGATGTCTTAACTTTCCTTTCGCTAATTCCAGGTTACCGAAGTCTAACTAGCGTTTGGCACTTAACGACAAAGGAAGAAAGAGTAGAGATGAGCCAGGTTGGCAATGTTGTACCTTGAAATGACCGTTTTGTTTTCCGTTTCGTTGTGTAAGGAGGTGAACACCTGTGCGAGGTAACGCTGGCCACTTGTATCCACAGTCCACACACGAGGAGAGTTGCAGAACACAGTGTGCAGACGTCACGTAGAAGCGATGAGGTCTGCGAGGTGTATCCCTTGTACGTTGAAGAAAAACGGCTAAGGTGGAATGGGGGGGGGGAGGGGGAAGTCCACGTCTTAGTTGCTCCAATCCTTTTGTCAAAGTTAACGTAATCGTCTCCTTGGGTGCTCCATAGCCATGTCTCTCTGGTTCAAGGCCAACAGATGCTGATGCTCATGGCAAGGTCTGAGCCGAGTCCATTTAGATACCTGACCATGAGCGGTGTCTTGACATGCGTAGGCCTCTCCTAATGTCACAAAAAAACGTATGAGTTGTCAGAATTGCTCAGAAACCCGAAGAAATGATTGGGCCAACTCCGAACCTTCGGCTGCTTGATCGTATTTTAGTGACCCACTTTTGCACAAAAGAAACCCCAAATGTGTGTCTATAGGTTACACATATCTATACACACGCGGGTTCTATGAAGTAAAACTGGTTTGACGGGATCTCCAGCGGTCCAAAACAAGTCGGAATGTAGTTAAAGCCAGGGCTGAAAAAAGCTTCTCAGGTACACCCAAGATACCAACGTTAGGTAGAACGCGGCCGGTACGCAACTGGCTTGCACACCAGGCCAGGAGGCAACAAAACGTTGGCCAAAGCGAAAGCGGAAACTTTCCCTTTCGACTTTAAGGATAAAACGAACAAGGTCTCTGCACACAAGGACAAGAAATCGTCGACTTTTGTGGTGCGTTGATTTTTATACCCTTTTCTACTGATTTTCGAAGCTTTACACTGAAATTAAAAGGTTTTGAGCTATTTTCTGTAGGTTGTATGTGGGCTTACGTAGTTAGATGTACGGTAAGCTGAACAGCTGGCTCATGAAGACATCAATAGAAGACAATTAACTTACCTGACCAAATACGCATGAGACGAGTGACGTCACCACTGGGACTTAAACAATGCACAGCGCCGGAATTGATGTATGGTCAGCGTGTTGTAAATAGCAGGACACTTGCTGGTGGGAGGGTACTGGGTACGAAGGTAAGGCCGAGTTTGGACTTCTTTCAGGTACAATAGACATCCCTATCCGGAACGTGTAAGGTGCCTTTGAGAGGCCAGTTTTTGATTTTCCTTGCACTAAAACTGGTATCAGTGCTATGAAAGTGTCGTAGCCGTAGCCGAGGAACACTTTCACTCTCTATGAAGGTCCTTTTCGCTTGGGATTTGTCAGAGGATGGCAATCAGATGGTCTGGAAAATCAAGGTAATGCTAAGGTAGTTGACCCTTTGGGGAGAAAAGGTTAAATCACCCCATCAAGGTCTTGAAAGATCGTGAAAGGGAGGGAGGGGTGAAAAGTGAGGCGAGGTGATTATAAAGGGTTGATTGAACTATAAGAAGCTAATTAGCGTGGATAATACTTGAGAATTTGAAGCATGGCAAGCACATACAAGCTTAGCGATAGACGCGAAGGCACTGGCTGGGAATCTGGTTAAGCGGAGGATAAACTAAAGCCAAAGTTTGGGTAAGTTCTTTGGAGGTTATTATCGTGATCTTATCGCAGAGTCAAAAGCACGCCTTGTTTATGTCAACAACCTCAAGTCTAGTCAGCGAACGGGGTACTTTCGTTCGGTGAGAGATAGAAGTAAGAACTGATTAAAGTGGGCTACTGAGAAAACTGTACGAATTCTACGCCAGATTATGAAGCATTTTTATTAAGCAAAAAGTAAAAAAAGAGGTTGCGGTTTTTGGAGACACGCCAATGTAAGGGGATCAATGACTGTGATTCCACAAATTGTTGCTAGAAAGTTAAATAGTTCAAAGAACTGGAAATACAAACTACATTTGTTACCCTTAGAATCGTGGTAAAATTCAATTAGTGGACAAATTAATAATTTTTATAAAACAGTCTAACAACATCAAAATTGCGTGGGTTAGGCGGAGCACTTTTTGAGAATATTTTTATTTCAGCTACAGAAATTCGTAGAATTCGAAGAGAGCTTACATCAGCAAAATTGTCGTTGGAAAATAATATTTTTATTGTTTACGGTGTGATCTGAGTTAACCAAATTGTTGTTTGCAGTCTTCTTATATTTAGCTGGCTATTTCCTATATTTTCTTGTGAAAGGGATGGGAAAATAGACTTGAGTAGTGACGCGAATACTGAAGCAAAACGAGCTCTTTTTTTACGTTAAGGATGACATTGAAATCAAAATTGAAATTACGTTGCTGAAATATCAATACTCATCAATAACTATCATTTTCTGGTTATCAGCATTAAATGAAATGACAATTTGAAATAAATGACTTAAGGGTGCTGCCATAAGTTCATTATATGTTGATGTTTCTGCCACTGTTTCTCAGCCTCTCTCGCATTTTACCAAGTTCAATAATTTCAGTGATATGTAGTTTGCGTAACACTGTAAACGATTGAAGTATTGCCCTCAAGTTAGACTTGATTCTTACTGAGGCTGTAGCCTGCATGTAAGTATGCTTGTATGAAAGCCAGTGCATCAGAATGACAAGGCAAGTTTTTCATGCAAGTGAGCAAACCGGATTTGCCCAAGGTTAACATGTGTAATGTCTTAATGAAAGGGAAATTCCAAGCAAAACATGTGTGGTATAGAATACCAGTCTGAAAAAGTTAAGTGTGCATTTTCTTCAGCTCAACATTAGTAAATTTTATTCTAGTAATTTGAGTATCAATAAAGAGTTCGACTAGAAAATAATTACTTCTCATAGTCTGTTAGCTGGATTGGGTCAAAATAGCGGAATATCTTGCCGATGTCGAGCTAAGGTCAGGTCAAGTTGCCGCAGTGGGAATTATAAGACGCAAAGTGTACGAAAAATCTAAAATAGACAAGAAAGTACATAACAAAACTTTACTTGTACGTTACGTAGATAAACTTTGTTGCGTTGCGTATTATATGCTTCTCAAAGGAGCTGTGCTGTAAATCTACAAGATAACTCTTTTTTTCTTTCGTAATCAGAGTTATGCTAATCACAATCACGCAATCTTCAGCGGACCTTCAATCGCGTGTGTTCAACTATCTACTACTGAAAAAACCACCTTAGTTAGGAGTCTCTAACACGTGCTTGCACAACACGCCTTTCAGCAGTGTTGACCTAGCAAGGTCGACGCATGAACCCTGGTTGTGCAAAACGGTCCACGGCGCTAGGTAAGCTACCTTTAGCCAAATTCTTCTGCGCAAGTGTTGTAATAGCAATGTTGTTTAGCTATGTTTTGTCAGTATACTTCTCTGCGAGCTGGGAAAAATGTCTGTGTAGATCGGATTAAAACACAGACGTGTGTTTTATTTGTGGTGGATGCTCATTCGGTAACAATACCGCAATTAGGAAATCCTGAGTGCAAGAAGGGAAAGAGACGTAAAAATACGGACGTGAAAATTACAAAGACGTAAAATATTAATACATAGGGACTTAGGAACATGCTTGAAGTTTCCTAAAAAGGAAGATAAACGAGATGACAGCTTCTGTTTGCTTGTATCCACTGTTTGTAACGGAGATTTGAATGATTCTAAAAGTCCTGCTTTGGTTTAAAGGAGTTGTTTTTTTATTATTTCGCCGCTTCTGAGAGTTAGCTTAAAATTTTTCAGATTTATTTTCTTCAATTTTCCTTTTGGAAATTAGATTCGCAACAGAAATTATTCAATTTTGTAACCAAAATTAAACAAATCTCTTCAGCTAACCTTACGGTGCGCCTAGCCGTGCTAGAGAGGAATCACGTGTTAAATGTTCAGGCGATTTTGCAAAACCTGTTCAGTACTTCATTAAAAAAGTCTCGACAGTCAAGTTTTGAATAAAAAATTTAGCACATATCACCATTGAGACTTTCTGGAGGAAACTTTTGACTGAATTTGTGATCAACAATTCAAATATCAGCTTTCCTGCGGAAAATTATAATGTTAAAAATTCGGTCCCAAAATTCACTTGGGCCTCTTTAAAATATTATTTTATCGGAAACAAATTCAAACCCTGCTTTTAATTTCGAATTCGTCATGAACAATTGTTCAAATGGTTAACCTAAAACTAATGGAAGTGAACTTCTGTTTTCGACGAGAAATTACATAAAATGTAATTCAGTACATTTTGAGGCCGGATTTTTAATGATACTTATTCCTTGAAGTTGAAACTTGACTCGTTTGGTACAAATTTGTAAAAACATTTTCGTAGAAAATCTCGACCAGGCACATACACTAAATAGTATAATTCATACTTCATTGTTGAAAGGTTTAATAAACCCGTGAGCTGTTTTTGTGATATCACCTGAGACGTTTAGCACGTAATTTCCTTGTAGCACGGTTAGGTGCACAGTAGCACTCATTCTTAGTTAAGCTTTTCATAACAATTATACGAAGCGATCTCGTCCTATGACATTTGTAGCTTGAAGGGATGTTTTCAGCGATACCTTGGGGTGTCAAAACGTCATTGTTTTTTTGTGACTGAAGCGGCTAACCACAGCTTTCTTTACCAGTTCATTCGCCACGATTTTTTTATGAAAACTTGGTAAACACTTTTCCGGTACAATTGACACTTATACAACGATCTGATTCCATGGAATAGAGCATGCTTTTTGGATGTTTTCAACCCGACAATAACGAATTTTTCAGACGCGAATAAAGAAAGCGGCTACGTATAGTTCCCGCGAGCACCGAAACCGCAAATCAAACAACGAGCATTGACTGTCCTCGAGTGAAAAAGCAGCATACAATCCTCGGAGAAATTGAAGAAAGGCAGTTTAGAAACTTCTCAGCCAATACGAAATGGTTAACGGCGATTCTGTTTTCTCACGAGCTAGAATATTGTCACGTCACGAATGATACAACGAAGGTGACGCGCTCTTCGCTATCCTTCGTACCAATCACGGAAGAAAATTTGGCTAAAATCGACAAAATTGCCAGCGAAGACAGACACGCGATCATGAATGCTCGTGGATGAACAAGACTTGCGTTTATCATTGAACACGTATAACTGAGGATGCACAAGAGAATCCAGGCCGATCTTGTTCGTTCGTAAGACAGAACAGAACTGATCGCATTTCTGCAAGAGGCTTTACGCAGTAAATTCGTATTTGTCAACAGGGGTCAATAGACCGAGGCATATTTTCCCGGGGTTCAAGAAAAAGGGCGAAAGTGTAAAGGAAGTTATAAAACAATAAATAGCCGCAAGGGTAGGGTCTGGTTTGAGTGCAGCTTACCGACGCAAGGCCGAGCTCCGAAAACCCTTTTACAATTGTTGCGAGAGGAAAACAGATCAGTTCAACAGCATACTTGTCGGATTTAAGGGAAAAACAGGGGTTTGCCTTGTACGTAAAACATTGGGGGGGGGGAGGGGAGGGGTAGAGAAGAGGCATGCAGATTTGCTCTAGTTACTTTTCGTCCCATAATCAATAATCCTATTGTAGTTTTATGAGTCTAGTGGATTCTTTTTGCGAAAGCTCGGCTTTAGTGGCTTTTCGTCCGTCGAAACCGTCTCACTTTTTCAAATGGGGCAACTGTTTTCATTTTCCTTCATATTTAGACCTGCCCATAGCTCTTCAGCAATTAAAAAATATACCTTGGACAAACGACGAGATGTAAGTAATGCTGAGTCTAAGAACGAATCTCTTGTTTTATCCAGTATGCGATTCTTTTGTAATCATTGCCTTGCCCTTGTACGTTGCCTTTTTTTCTCTAGATCTATCCTTCAAATAAATGTACAATATTGCAAAAGTGATTGTTCTGAATTGAGATTTCCCTGTCACTTTCGTGCGAAAATACTTAGTTCCAAGTCTAACGTTACAAAGCATGTCCACAACAATACCATGTGCAGTATACACTTTCGGTCGTAATAACTGTAAGCGTACATATCAGTGTGATAAGTGTGACAGTCACTCAGACGCCAGTTCACACAAAATACATTCCAAACATTGCACAGATGCGATGTCTGGAATACAAGCTGCAATTCATTGACTAAGAAAAAAAAAGTAATCGACTGTAAGCATAACGTAATTCTGAACCGCAAGTGTTGTTTCTAGTGTTTTTTTTCTACACCTGCTCTTGAGATGTAAATATTTGCTACAAGTCTTCTACACGACAATGGAATTTTGTTAAGAACGGAGGCTGCAAATTTTTGACTACGAAAAATGCGAAAATTAATAACACAAATGAACCGAGTTGTTCTTCAGAATCAGAGGCGTAGCGAGGGTCAACGGCACCCAGGGCAAAGGGAAAATCAGCCCCCCCCCCTTTTTACGCCAACTTGTCATGTATGGTGAGCCTTCTGTAACAACCATTGTACATTACAATAGGGGGTTCTATCAAACACGAGTACTATACACTTACAAGTAATTTTATGTTAGATCGTTTTGACCCTATACCAAAAAAAATTCTTATAATGCCACGAATATCACAAACATGTTAAGTAGCGCAAGGGGGAGATGCCATGCCAAAAAAAGCAAGGGGGAAAAATACATACCTGGCGTAGAGCCTCTGTGCATTGGCTTCTTTCGGTATATCGTCTTTTACTGGAGCAGTTATTTTCTTCTCATTATTATTATTTTTTTAAAAAAACTACGGCGTGATCGTATCTCTTTGGCTGTAAGGTTTCTATACAAGCAGATTTAATACACTGGATACTGGAGCGATTAAACTTACGCTGAATGTCTCACTGAAGTATGAAAGGCGTAAGCTTATAGCGCTTCTGTCGCCACACTTTATGTATAAGTCGTCGAGATGTGCTTGTAAGGGCAAGTTGGCTTAGCGGTCTAACGGGTAACGCAAAGATCGTGAGGTCGCAAGTTCGATCCCTGGTATGGCTTGTTTATTTTATTTGAAAAAAACCCTCCGAGGTATGTATCTTCATTTCTCCATCCTTCCCTAACCGAGTTCCTTGCTGGCTCGGTCCCTATCTATCGTGCTTACACCTATCCAGTATGGAGTACCTAGTGGTTCGGGAAACCGAATCGCGTGGGAAACAGAAGGATAGGAGCGAGCACGAGGGATAAGGACCAGCTAGGGAGGAGCAAGGACGGGAAGGAAGGCGGAGCTCCAGTTTTTCACGATTTCTGAAGGGGCACCCCTTTGCTCAACATTGTTTCTTATGGAAAATAACCCGGAAAAAGCCTTCCCAGCTCGAAAACGTGACCACGCCCATTCTTCCGAAATTCCACCAATGGGAAGGCAGAATTTTTGGAGGGGGTCGCTATTTTTGCGGGAAATTCAAAAAATATAAATAAAGCAAAAATAGGTTTCTAAAAATCAGAATTTTGCGTACAATTTTCAGGGTTTTAGCAAAAGTATTTTCGGAGGTGTTGGTACTGACTTGGCAAGCATACTTAACTATGACAACATAGTACAAATATTTTCACTTCAGAACAGTTTAAAGCACTTTGTGTGAGCTACGTTATCAGTTTGTAGTTCGAAAAACGTGGAACTGCTCTTGCATTTTTATCGAAGTGATTGGCAAAGCATAAGCTTCACCACGCCACTTTCCCTTCTCGTGTCCATTCGCAGCTATTTTCTGAAAACGATTGCGTAACACTAAAGCTGAATGTTTTCGAAATTCAAGCTGTTAAGCACAATTTCTCTCACTTTCGCTCATGTTTAAAGAAACCGCGTTTCCCTTTTCGGAACAATTGTACTTCATTCAGTTTCATATCTTTCTGGATATTTTTGTCCCCACCATTCAGCTGTTAATAAAATCCGGTCCCTATCCTTCGTCTTGGTTTTTATATTAAACAGATGGCATGAATAACTACGTCGTTTCAGTGCTACGTCACCGCTTGTTAATCATGGCAGAAGTCAAGTTCTAAGCCTCTGAAAGCACGACACACAATTACAGAAAACAACAAGGCTTAGTTGTTAGTACAATGTGTAGATAACTTTCCTTGCCCTCCAAAAATGCTATCATCAGTCGGCATGGATTTTTTAAAGTTATCTCAACAAAGAAAGGGAGATATATTCAAAGAATGCAAAGAAACGAAAGAATAGAAGAAATTAAAGGACAAAGAATTCAAATCAGACAAATTTTGACTAGCAAGATCAGTAACCAATTAAAAATCAGCCTTCATAAGCTCTTCATTAACTCCCCGCAAGGCTAGCAGACAAAGACAAACTAAACATTTCCTAGTGATAAACACAGAAACAGTCTCTTTCATGTTGGCTGTATTCCAAATCTGAAAGTGTCATTGTGTACAAAATTCAGGAAGAAAGGCAAAAAAAACGAGAACAAAGTTGCTAACAGTTAGCGTGAATAATCCTAAGTTGTTTATTGTTTTCTTCAATCACTCTGAGTATCAACAATTCTATTTACAGTCAGGAAAATTTCCCTAAGAATGTACAAATTTGTCTTCAACTTTGCTTTTTCTTCTTTGTCCGTCTCACAATTTTGGTCCAGTTTTTGATTAGGAACCAGCATCTTTGATAACAGGGTAACAATTCCTGATTCCTTCGCTTATCAGCATCTTTCAAGCATCACGGTATCTTTTTCTCTTTTGACTAGACACACCTACATCAGCCAGCACATTGGGAGAAAAACGAGCACCAAAAATATAATCTTAAATCTTTGGAGGAGATTTTAACGCCCAAAAAGAAAACCTCTTAGTCAAGTTTAAGGCCGTGAGTTGTCAATAACTATTTTGAATCAACTACTATAAGTTGTCAATATTTTTTTTTAAGAAATCAGCAAGGAAAATATTAGACTTGGGTGACATTACGTTGTTTTTTGCGCTCACTGGCTAACGAGGTAAAAGAGCCTTGCAAATTCGCAGTGGTAGCCATGGTGGAACCCAATGTTCCGCGAGGTTTAGGTTTCGGCATGGTGGGAGGCGGAGCCGACTTTGTGCTCTGGTTATTGTTGTTATTACTGGCATAGGTCCGGTTCAAATCGTTGTTCTCGTCCCCCTCGTACTCGCTGCGACCATAATTCCGAACTGGAGCTCCATCTGAGTTGGAAAACGAGTCGCTAGGTGGCGTACTAGTCAAAGAACCCCGGGGTGGGTAGTAGCCGACTGTGCTGCCTCTTTGGCCGGCACCGTAAGCGACGTACTCATTGTTGGTACTGTCGTGAATGCTGCCGTACGGATTGACCGCGTAATCGCCGCTGGTGGAATGATACGCTGCCATGCCGCCAGGGTTGCTGTTGTAGTCGTACGCGTAAGGTTCGGCATGGGAACCACGCATTGAACGCCCATAAGGACTGTGGCGTTTCTCGTGTTCTTCCAGTAACTGCGTGGCGCTCCAATGAATAGGCACGCCGCTAGTGGTCGTACCGATCGATTTAGTGTCGTAAATGACGGAAATCCGTTTGTCCGGTTGGTCAACGGGCGTCATGGGGGCTTTGTACGCTTCGGACGAGGAAGACCCTTGCGACGGGCTAGGAAGGGGCGCCCCTCCCCCCAGAGGTTTGTCAGTCATTTTGGCGCTATCGGAGTAAACGGGCGGAATGTACGCAAACTTGGGAGGAGGTGACTTGATGGTGGCAGAATCAAGCTTGTCTTGGGAGGTTTTCTTACTACGACGTCGGCCACAGATGGCTAAATAGATGATCAAAATCAACAGAAGCAAACCGACGCAAGCACCAGCCACGATACCAGCCAGTTCGGCAGTACCCAAGCCGGCGATGAACATTTCGGAAGCGTAGGTGGTAGATGCGCCAGGAAGGGCGGTGGTAGTCTCAGGAGGCGGTGGTAAAGTCGTGGGCGGAGACGGCATGTAAATCTCGGCAATATTGGAGATCTTGCCAACGTTATTATCTTGATCTTTGGCGCGGATAGCAAAGTAATACGGCTCATCGTAGCGCTGGAACTCGATCGTGTATTGCGTGGGCGTGCCGCTAATTTTGGGTAGCTCCAAGACTTTAATAGGTTCCGCTAGATGGAAGTTGTGTTCGTTGAGATCACTACGGCGGGGCGACACGCGTAGTTCGTAACCGTAAGCTGGAAGACAGAATCGTAAATTAGTTACTTAAATCCAACAGATTGCCAATATTCTATTATTTAGGGAGTTTTTTTTATAACACGAGGAAGACAAACGCTGAAAAACAAAAAAATAAAAACTTACCAACGCCAGAGTCGTAGTCATTGCCTGGGGCAGTCCAGAAGAAATTAACGCGCTGAATTTCCTTGACGATCTCAGCTCGGAAGTTGGAAATCCGATTGGGCGGGATTGTGTCCACATTGGGGTTCGGAACGCCTGTAATGGTAAGCACCGATGCTGGGCTGATCCGCGTAAATGGTCCGGTGAGTTCTTTAAGCTCTTGAGGTACCGTAATCACACTTCCGCAGCAAAGTTGGCTAGTATCTGCAGAGAAGATGGAAGATAACGAAAGGTAAGAAAGATGTCCAGGCGAACGAAATCGCAGAGTGAATGCTAGCTTAAACACCTACCATCATTTATATTAGCGGAGCGTTTGCCGCGGAAGAAGTTGGTTTTGATTGTGTAAGCTCGTCCGTCCATGGCATGGGCATATAGCGTTATGGAGTAGCTGCCGATTCCGTTGAATTGGGTCAAATACCGCGAGTAGATTCCGTCGCCTTTGGTTATGTCGGGATCTGGAATTTTTGAAAAGCAAGAATAGTGAATGAATGATTGGATCTTTGGCAGCTGTTGAAATGCCCTAAAAAGAAAATAAACGAAAAAGGGACTTACCACCTGCGCCGTCATCCGTCAAATCTAGCTCGTAAGTTTGATTGCCCAAATCCAAATTACGGATTACGGCTTTGACGCGGGCATCGAGTACAGGCAAGTCGCCCATCTTCACTTCGGCGTAGAGGGTGATGGGCGTATAAGAGGCGTTGACCCGGGGCAAGTTGGGGGATCGCCAAATGCGGGCCGTAATCGCACCTTTGCTTACCGAACGAGGCTTTGATGTGACTTTGACGAAGTGCGATTGATGGCTTTGGGAACGACGATCGAAAGAATAGGTCCATACTCCCGGCTATAAGAAAGAAAACATGAATGAATGGAAGCTATTTCGGACTTTGATCTTCTCAACAAGTGGTTAACCAGATTTAAAGAAGAATTTACCCATGAAATGCATAACAAAAGTAATTAAATTTATTCCTAACGCAAAAATTCAGGGGCAGTCATATATTCGTGAAAAGGAAGGGAGTTTTTACCTTGTCGATGGCTACTAAAGGTGTGAAGTAGTGACTCGCCATTGAATCTTCCGATTTGCCGCGGTATTCAGTGCCATCTGGGGCGGTGAGCTTAACGTCTCCCACGTGAGTGTTGTCTCGACTGTAGAAATACACTGCAAACAATGTTTCGCGACCCAAAGACGGATCCAAGACGAACGAACCGTTGACCCAAGACCGAGTAGAATCTTTGAATTCTTGTTCATGAATCTGTAATACATATAATAATTAAATGAATTAGTAAACAAGACAGATCTCCAATCGTTGACTCCTATTAGCATTTTTTTAACTCGGCAAAACTACAAGGTGGCGCGTGGTGATCTTATTTTGCTTAACCATCGGATTGGACGTTAAAATTTATTCAGATATTTCAAATGAGGAAAAAGTCGAATGTCAGTTGGAGATATCTCAATTGCCCCTATCTCATTTTTTTCTTATTTAAAAAGGGCTTTGTGACGAATTGTCAAGACTTATGTAAAGAATTCAATGTGTGCACATGACAATGCCTTTCAAGGTACCCGGCCGACAGTTTTCCTCAAAGTTTCAGAGTCTAACCAAGCAGAACTCCTCGGCTCAGCTGGTGTCCTAAAGCATTCCGGAAAAAAAACATTGGTTGAACTTACGAGAACGGGAAGGTTTTGCGTATCTGAGTGATGGTGCTGCGCAATGGCTAGTAGAGCGTCGCCCAGGGCAATGAGCATAGAAATATGTGACATTTCGCCGACTCCGCGGTTTGGAACGGTGGCTAACAACCCTCCGGTTTCTTGGGTGAGCGATTCTTGGCCTTCAAAGTTACTGGCGTAAGCAATGACGGAAATATGTACGCGTTTTTGTTTCGCACGTGCCAACGCGGCTGCAATTTGGTCACTGCTCGATGAACCGCTCGTGACTAAGACAATCACGTTGCCGGCAGCAGATCCTCCATTCAGTTCCAACATCTGAAATGATCATTTTAATTAATTAATAAATTTTTCATTGTGCGTAGATTTATTGAAATTATATCCCAACTTAAGCTTACTGGTGTATTCACCAGATGGCAATAAGCCCCACTACACGGCAATTTATATCTTGAAGAACTAAAGTCTTTCATTGGTAAATAGATAAAACGCGAAAAAAGTAGAAACACAACACTTTGTTTTTAGCTCTAATTTCTTAGTCGGACAGTGACGATACTTGAATTGGAACACCAATGTACTGAAGAATAAATTAAATAAATTAAAAAAATACGAAACATACCCGAATGGCTTCTTTGACTGCGCATTCTAAGCACTTATCAGCTCGGGATTCGGGGAAAAAATCTGGAATGCCACTGGCAACTGCTTCTCGAATAGCCGCGTTGTTGAGTGTTGTCGTGTTTTCGGTGTGAAATTGCACACTGGAAGTAAAACTTAGAACGCCCAACTGCGTTCCGTCCGGCACGTCTTGTAAGATGAATCGGCGACAGGCAATGCGCAAAAACTTCCAATTATCCTGTTTACAAGTTTATCCATTTAGTTTTCGCTGAAGGTCATATTTACTTTTCGTCTTTTTCCTGACTATTCTTACTCTTTACTTTTATCTTTATAAGTTTATCTATATTGCTCATTTTATTTCTTATGAAATTTACGTAGTTCAAATATGTATTTATAAATTAAATTTATCTAAAGTGTTCTATAAATTTGTTTAAAAAATGTTAAATTTATCTAAATATTGCAAAAACGACCACTAGATGGCAAAAGTGTTACCCCAAAAGGGCACCGCGTGGAATTTTTTAGAATTATTTTTTCTTACCCGTTCGTCCATAACGCCTCCACGGTCTAGAGCTAAAACATAACGCGGGTTGGCGGGTTGTTTGTACAAAAACAAAATGGGTGTAAAGGTCGAGGGCAGCAAAGATGGCGACGCAAAATCCACATGGTTGACAATCACTTCTTTGGTACTTCTTCCGTTGCAAAGAATGTTGTGCTTGGTGGGTGCGTCTTCTTGGTGCGTGTCAGCGTCACAAAACTGCGAAACCTGATACGAACAACGACCATTTAATCATTCACGCCTTCTCCAAGCGGAAAGAATCGGATAAGAGAAACGTACGTTGGATAAGTGATGCAGGTACATGATGGATGACTTGACGTTCTCGTTATTTCCCAGCGCCGTAAAGCGACAGTTTTGGATATTAGGGTCGCACGACTCCCTATTGGGTAGCAAAAAAAAAATCCTTGTTAAATCTACGTTACGCGTTATTATGAACACCTCAGCTGTCAATCGAACAATTGTTCCATAAGTTCTGGAGTACATGCACGTACTTGTACGACAGTTTGTTCGAAAACTTGTAAGAAAAACCGTACAACAAACTCATCGAAACGCTAGTAGCGATCATAGAAACGAGTATAGCATGTCCTGTGACGCGGCATGCGAAATACTCGTTTTTATTTTTACACTACGATCATGCTGTAAAAATGGACTGGAATTTAATTTAAAAAAAACAATAAAGGACGGTAGGAAAAAATGGCACGGAACGTACGGTGATCCTTGGATGGGAACGTTACTGCATCCAGTCGGTTTGAAAGTATTGCCTTTTCGGTAATACGTCGGATACATCTTGTCGCCCGGGAAACCAAACTCATCGAAAACGCCGTAACGGTACTTGGCCCATTCGTGGACCAAAGTTTTGCCACTGTCGCCGTAAATTTGGTTCGTTTCGTTTAAATCCCGGAAGAATTTGGTGGTAAGGTGGACATAATCGCCCTGTTGGCCACAGCCTTTACTCTGTTGGGTCCATACGTTGTCGCCGAATAAAGGATGTGTGAGGCCAATTCGGAAATCCGCTCCGGCCCAGGTCTCACCTTTAGCCGTGAGGAAATTGCGAGCGCAAGCAGAACGATCCCAGCTGGGCGGAAGTAACACGGTGACGCTGCGGAAATGTGCTCTCCGCTCACTGGCTTCGTATAAAAACGAGGACGCGCTCTGAAATGCCACCTGCAAAGTAGCCCAAATCGAAAAGAGGAAATTAGTGGACAATTTTCCTTTTTTTTAAAAAAAGGGGGATGGGTAGTGAAGACAGGAAGGGGTAAATTAATGGGGAGTTGACAGTTTAGCGACGGAGCAACGATTTAAAAACATGACTGGGTCAGATTTTTGGAACTAAGTTCACAGAAAACGAGAAAAGGTTTAAGACCATGCGACCCATTGTCAATGTAAGACTTTTCAACACAATTCATTAATAAGCTGTTCATAGTTCAACCTGTCTGCAATTTCCTCGTGTTACGCGGTATCATTTTGTATGGGGTTTCCGTGCTGAAGCTCGAGTTACGCGGTCACTGAGTTATTCGCTGAACGAAATAGTTTGCGAGTTACGAGACAAAGCTTCCATTATTTTATTAAAGCTTCTTCATAATTCTGAGATGTAATTAATCCGAGTGGCTTGGCTTCACCATTGCTCTCTTTTTATTTGTCTGCAACTCTGGTGGGATGCAGTATTGACTTGTAAAATAAACACGGCATTCCTGGGTTCTGCAGCCAGTTTGGTTATTATGCTAATTGGAAACTAAGTTTCGGGGAGTGAGTCAAGAAGAACAATAGCGAACTTTGTGGTAACTTAAACAACATTTTCCCTGCGTTTGTCTGTCTTGGGTAAATCTTTTTCTTTTAAGAGAGATGAGTTGCCACACGGTAGCGAAGGTAGGGGGGCATTCCTGAAATTGAAAATGAAGGATTGTTGAAGGATGTGTTGTAGCCGCACGGGAATGGGGAAAAGGAACAAGGCGAAGAAGATTTAAAAGAAGAAATGAACGACGAAGGTGGTGGGCGAAAGGGTTATGAATATTTATGGGGAAAATCCTAAATATTTCTCCGCCTTCGCTCAATTTCGGATTTTCACGCTACGGCGGGGTTTATTCCTTGCTTGGGGGTTAACTCTTCTTTTTTTGTGGTTGGTATTTTCGAATCAATTCCGGTTTCTCCTTATTAAAAGGTACAGTCTATTGGAACAACCAGAAAAACTACAAGGTAGACAAACTTTAAGACCAAAGACGGCCAGAACTCGGAAATTCAGCTCAGCTTGGCTGCGTCGAACGGCGTCGCAAGGCAATATTGGGGCTTTAATGCATGGCTAGCCGAGCAAAACGATCAAGGCCTTCGTTTCTTCACTGAAAAAAGTGTTAAAAAACATGTTACGACTTTGACTCATTGAATTGCAGTCGGTTGAGGGAATTACGCCCGTCGTGCACATGAACCTTGCGTTCCAAGCCAAGAATTGGGCGCACGTAAGCGTATCTAGGTGCGCGTTTGAGTTGGAAGAATTCCAGCGCCAACTATTAGTGAAATCACGCCCTTGACTGCAACCGTGTTCTGTTACACCTTTAATGTTCTAATTGCCCAATTGTCCACTCCAGTTAATTTCCTTTCAAGCCAACATAATATAGTCATCGCCCCCTATTTCGTCGGTAAACCTTTAACCAAAAGCTTAGTGAACTTAACCTTGATGACGGAGTCACTCATGATGTTGCAAAACATTTATAAAAATTCACCCAAACTCGATTCATTACTATATCAACTAACGTAGCCAGGAAAACTAAGATGAAGTACTAATAAGAACATAATATTTTCTATACTAATATAATAATAACCAATTCTGTAATACACAACCAAATAATAATTTCATAATAAACAATTCGGTAATACACAACCAAATAACAATATAATAATACATAATTATTTAATGCACAACGAAAATTAATAATAATAATAACAGAATTAAAAGCGGCGTTTCGTGTCTTAAAGCTCGTTGTTCTAAATTCCTATAAATCCTTTGGGAAGTACTAGTTAACTCCAATAGTTACTATTAGCTTGCAAAATGAAACTTTAAACGAGATGGGGGTTAACAAACGTGGGTAAGAAGTTTTTAGTGCATTGTGAGTGTCGTTTTTCAGGCAAAAAGCCTGAAATAACCTTTAAGTACAGCATGGTATGCACATTAGCGTTTCCTTTCTGGTGGTCTGGCTTGTATCACCGGGTTTTTAGTTCACCATCCCTGGGAACACAAAAAAACGGTTCCCCGTATGCGCTAACCACCCTAACGTCGCTGGTAAAGTGGTTATCCTGGTGGTGGTTAACTAGTTACGGTGGCGAACATTCGCCGGTCCTTGTCTCCCAGGACTTTTTGAAATAGGACTCGTCTGCGTGTGACACTGAAAAGTTTTGAATTTGGAAACGAAACTCCGAACGGTGGTGGCCAGGTTCCTTTTTACAGGGGGTGGAAAAAGCTCCCAGGGGAGTCTGAATATGTACATGTACCGAAATCTCATACGGGCTTAAAATTTCACTCCAGCCATGTGTTGCACTTGCTTGTATTGATCTACAAGGGAACGGAACCAACTTAACTGCGGATTCGGATTACGTTGACTCTTCAAAACACGCTTGGCAGGTTGTTCTTGGAAAAGCAAGAAAACGTACAGTAATGAGAAAAAAAATTACTTGCCCATTCAGAGGTCTAATTAAGTCTCTCGAGGCTGGTTAACTTTTATTAAAGGGTGAAGGGGCTTGAAGCTTCAACCAATCCGTGACCATATAAAAAGGTAGACCCCGAAGTTTGAAACAAAATGTTATTTAAATAGTGTATAAACAATACAGTGAAAGATGTAGAAGTATTGATGGTCACAGTTCTTTCATCCTGTTCAGGCTGCACCATATTTTAACTGTTGTTTGGCTCACATTTCTTGTCATTCTTGTAAAGATAGACGTCGCAATTCTGGTAAAGATAGACCGGGCATTTTGGTTCGACAGTTAAGCCGTTTTGCTATTTACTGCGTTGACGTGGCTTTTGTAAAATATAGTTACTTTCCTTGATGAATATTGTCTATTCTTCCAGACAATTCAGATGTGTCAGTCAGACCTTTTGCTTAAAAGGCGAAATTCGCTTTCAAAATTCGCGGTCGGCCTCTCACTTCGTAAACGATTGGTAAAGCCTTTTCGCCCCTTAATGAAAGTAAATCAGCCTCGAGACGCTTTAATAAGACCTCTGTGATTTGACAAGTACAGTTTTTTTTGCTCATTACTGTACAGTACATACTGTTATCTTTAACAGATGAGTTGTCCACTTACAGAGGAAATAAGGATATTTATTGTTGCGAAAAGGACAGACTGGCCCTTATTGCATGTTATAACTCTTGTGTGATATTTTTTTTACAAAATGTGTTTCAAGATTGATGTTACAAAGGGTACGTTATGTCCGTTAACTTGAGTACAAGACGAATGCAGTAAAAACATACCGAAAAAGTTAGAAACCGCACGAAAGTTGTGTTGGATGGCCTGGAGACACGAGATCTTTTACCTATAGCTTGGGGCGGTCATAATTTTTCTGCTTGCCCCTTTTTGGGTTTCCTTAGATGAACATGTGTGTGGCTTGTAAATGAATGGTGTACCGCTATGGGCAGAACCCAAAAGCATAACGTTCGCGTGAAAGTTGAAAGTTCGTTATCGTGACGAAGTCGTAATGCATTTGTTTTTCTCTTCGTGTGTGCTATATGTGTAAACAATGAGTTCAATGTAATTTTTAAGAAAACTGTTACACCTACCGGAAAAAAGTGTGTCCCATTAACGGTTTCACAATGTCATTAAACCCCAAAAGAATTTGTACGCGTTACGGTTACATTATTGTACATAGTGACCTATTTTACTTGCATTTCTCTTTTGCACTTGGTATATTGCATTCATAAAAATTCTTGTACGCTTTTTCCCGAAACTTTCAATTTTTATACATTTTTAGTTTTTTTGCCTTAACTTTCATTAAAAATAGGTTTACTAGCTTCTCTCGAATTGCTGAATCCCAGACAAAAAAAGAGTACAATATCATAAGTTTTTATTTGCATCGTTAGACTGTGACGACTTGGAAGGGGATTAAACTTATTTAGTTCTACGTGTGTCTATTTCTCCATTTCGCCGTCTTTTATTGCCAACACTTCGTCCATGCCGAAACTTTCATTGTCACTCATCTGTTAGACTTTTAACATTTTACTCGGCACTTTGAAGCATTTTCCCATTACGCGTGTCGACTTAACCAGGTCGGTGTTCTGAACTTGAGAAAAAAGACCTTGTAAAAGACATAGACACTCTCGGAAATACAGTAAATGTGTCTCGTCAAATCACGTGTCTGTTTCTTTCATTGTTCAACCGCTGTAGGTCCCCTAAACTCGTTTTACACGGTACATTTCCGAATCCTTTCTATTGCAATTTTCGTTTTACGCGGGAAGGTGCTGCTGAGTTGAGAAAAAAAGAAATATATATAAAAAAAATCCCAGTTCCCAGAATTGTATAGCATTTATAAAAGAAGGGTGAGAAAATTTCAGCTCGGTGAGAAAATAATGATTTCAACCTATCTGGGCCTTGTTTTCGGAGTGAAAGATGACCCCGAAAGCGTTAGCAAAAGGGGCGCATTTGTTACCACTCACAACAATTAGTCTTTTCTTTCCCCCCCTGACTTCCTTCCATGCTGGTAGCCGCTTTACCAGTCGAACTGCTGGTGGTGGAAGTGAGAAGCTGATACCGAAGCCTTGGCCAGAAACCTTATGGTTGGGTCGCGAATCATTAGAGAAAGGCAGATGCATAATAAAACTCGCACAACAGCCTTTGATTGCGTTTTGTTTCGCACTAGCTCCCAGGAGGCTTCTGGCTCACTGTGGGATCGAAATTGTTGCTCGAAGCTAATGAGAAACGATTAATACGTACTGGACATATGAACAACCCACTCTCCAGGGTGCACGAATTGAATTCGTTGAGTCACGAGTGCTTCATAGCCATATTTACAGACTTGCCACCCTTTATTTTCTTTCCAAGAAAAGGCTTCCATTGTTATGCACCAACGCCTTCAAAAAGAATTCTGGGGGAAACTACTATTGTGACTCCAAGCGTGAATTACGTGCCAGCAATTTTCTACCAAAATATGTTTTTCCTTTTCTCAAGTGTCATTCGACATCTATTTGGCTTACGTTCATTTCCAAGACAAAATTTCTCTGAAAAATGGTTAAAACAATGACCAGCGGCGTGTAGAAAATACTAGCAATTTTGTCTTGTGCCATTTTCCAATGATTAGCCTTAATGGCGTTGTTTATGTTACGGCCGAGTCCCACCACAGCACGCGTGAGTTATCCATAATGGTCACTTTTAGCCTTCAGACAACGGTAATTTGCGTTGGCTTCGGACTTCCGGTCCGGTCGTGAGGTTTTTCTCTGCCCAGCCCGCATCTGGGTGCGCGTTTTACCTCGCAGCGAAACAAATTATGTTCCCTTGACCGTTAGTATGTGGGAGGAAGAGTGAAATCGGAAACTTTGGGGGCTATGGTTAACTAATGTTAACAACACCGAAAATGACCAGCATACGGGGAAAAACGGGACTCGCTCCAAATCAAAACGGAAATCGAACGGAACCTTCCAAAATGGTGACTCTAAAAGGCGGAAGTTTGGGGCAGTTCATTTACGTATACCGGTACTCTAATGAAGTAAATCACCGTGGCAAAGTATACACTCTCGAGAAACCAGAGCAATCGTGCGACTAGTAGACAAGTTAGCTCTAACGGTCGTTTTTCACCGAAGCGCAACGAACTTGATGGGCTTTGGGACCCCTAAAACTCTTATCTCTTTTTTTCCGCAGCCAGATGCGACGGTTACCGAAAAGAGACAATCCGGAACGGTCATTACAGGCGCCAATGAGCACCAATACGTCTCAGTAATGATAGCGCCGAGCTTAATAAGCGATCTCACGAAACAGCTCAATTGTTTTCTTATTTTACAGAGCTTTGTTTGGATTTGTATAACTAAAAGCCACTTTTTCCCCTTTTCCTTTCACAATTCTCTTTCCTTTTAATTTATTCTCCTTTACATTTTCCTTTTATTTCATGTTTTCTTTATTTTAGTTTTTATTTCAGAGCGTGAAAGGAGCGTGGACAAAAATTTGTAAGGCAAGCGCTTTCGATTAACTTATAGATCTTGTGGGGGGATCTCGATTCCGATAATGCTGGGTTTCGGAGCGAAGAAGCTGTGGCTCCGAGAGCGTTTATTGAGCCGCGAAAGATTGCAGCGGGGCCTGAAAGGTTAATTCGTGCCAGGAGCTTGGAGTAGTCAGCAATGCGAAGGTGCGCTTTTACGTCTAAGTAGATAAGAGAAGTTTGGCTTGAGTGTGTTTCAGGTATTCATCTGGAGAGGAAATTATATAGTGCGTCCCCCCTTTTGCTTTAACAGCAGCGTTTTCATGCATAATGGATTAGGGAAGGCGGGCACGAAGTTCTTCCCAACATCGCCATAAGAAAACGGCGCAAGGAATGAAAACGGCCCGCTGCATAAAGGAGGCAGATGAAAACAACGACTTCGCACCTGAAAAAGGCCTGAAAGGGTTTTTCGAGGCGATTGGGGGAACTCGTACTCCCTCGTCTTGTATACAAAAAAAAAGCCTTTTTCGGGAAAGGAACAACATTGTTGTCTCGGTTTTCCCATCATCGTCACGCCAACTAAGCTTTTGCATATTCAAATAATGCGTTAACAGATCGCGGGATCTGGCAAGCGAAATTGGAGCTCCATGAGTTGTTTGAACCCAGGAATTTTTTAAGCCTAACCGTAGCAAGTGGACGGATTTTTTTTAAATTATTGTTGAACTGGCTTTTAGGGGCTCGTCGAGCATCATTCATCATCGGGAAAACGACCCTTAATGTGAAAGCTTCCTGAAAAGCTATAACATTAATGCGGTGAATAGGCTCTTAAGCGCTCAATAAAAAAGAAAGAAAGAGGGAAGGTGCAATAAAGGGACAAGGAGCAACAAAAATGTATTGAAACAAGGGTTTCCAAACTATTTGGGGTCGTTTGGTCCTCAAACAACTTCGCCTATGCTGGTAGTTCGGAGCTTACCTTAGGAAACGTTTTCCCTGTCATTCTGTCCCAAAATTGCCACTGGTTGCTTCACTGTTTATCTCATCAATCTATCCGGAACCGGTTTATTTTTTTTCTGTGTGAAAGACGATGTTGAACTCAAGGATGCGACGAACAGACGAGTGTCACAGCAACAGTTTAACGACTGCCTTGAGTGTTCAAGTGGCTTTTTCGGGTCTTCTTCTCAAACTGTCAAATATTTATAAGCAAGCTGTTGGTTCTGGGAGAAACAATGCTAAGCGCGCACAAAAGGTGTACGAATGAAAAAGCTCGCTAACATTTCCCACGATGACTGCAAAACACACGTCATTTTAGTTACAGCGCGAATAGGAAAACTTCAAACAAATCGTACGAGTTTATGTAAACGCTTGAACGCTTCACTTGCAACGTGCCAGGCTTTTTTTAAAAATTGATGAACGCACCAGGCTTGAATTTGCCCCAAACGACTGACCGCTTCCTGTGGCACGCGAGCGGCTTACTGTGAGGGGAGAAGGTCGGTAAAACTTGGCCGAGTCTGGAGAAAACGCTTGGCCGTTCCTGTTGCCTGGCGCCCGGTCTGAAGCGCGCAGATCAGCCCAGTCCTTTTTACCAAGGCAACGTTCGGCCCCAAAGTTCGCCGGACTTGAAAGGTTTCGCCCGGGGAGACAATCGTGCGATTGTGCCTCTAGGAACCTGTCGGATCTACTTGACAAGCTTGTCCTTTGCGATATGACGCATCTCATTGAGAAAATATTCTGACATGCATAAGCGCTTACTAATAACCGTAATGACTCACTTCGCCGCCATGTTTTTTTTCTCTCTCCTTACTGCTCAATTATTCAGAAGCTACGGTAAATTCCCTTTTTACGTGCTCTACCGCTGTAGAGCTCCTCGAGTCAATACAAAGCGTTCCGCTAACGAGCACTTTATCTATAACAAAGCTCCTTTCGCGAAAAAAGAAAGAAAATATTTATTACGCGGCTCAAAAGGGGGAAAATAGTACCCACAAGAGGGTTTGTTAGTCATATCAAATGAGTTGCTACACTCCACGCCAGCTTTTGTGAGTAAATGAACGAAGAGGGGGGAAAAACAATAGAGAGGACGAAAGAGGTCCTGGGAACGTGGCTGTGCAGGTGTTACGCATATCTGGCTAATGTGTGAACTACTGCTGTAGCCGCTAGAGAAAGCGTAGACACCCCCCCAAAAATACGCTAAAAATTTCCGGAACGAAATAGGACACGGCCATGTAAAAGTTAAACAGGAAAAAGAGAAGCTACGAGATAAAAGGAAATTTAGCATACCTTCTTGTCTTAACAGTTATGAAAATGCTTAGTTATGAATAATTCCTCGTAAAAGGGCAACAATAGTGTTGCGCTGGAAACCAACCACCGTTTGTTCTTTTTTTGCTTTAGCTTTACGTGAAGGTTAGAGCAAACAGAGGTAGTCCCCCTCAACCCCCCAGGACCAGGAAAGGAAGCAATGTTCAAAGAAGTGATAAGCATCAGCTTCTTTGTGTTACCTTTCTTTTTACCAGACCGTCATTTCGCGGGATGATCATTAAAGTCCCTTTTCTAGGTCCGATATTCGTAAGAGATTATGGATCTATGAATAAGTAAGGACCTGAAAAATTCTCCTGCTCAAGAAATTCTCCTTTACATTTCCTCCAGGATTACCTTTTGTTTCGTCCACCAAAAAAGCGCTTAAAAAGCCCTGTAAAAATTGACTTGACAATTTCTGGCGCTAGCAACTACATTCATTGTGTTATACTCTACACTGTAAAAAAATGGTGCTATTTTTACCATGATTCAGAGTCAGTAGAAAATGAGCAGGACATTGCGGTAAAAGGAATTACAAAACATGTTTTGGTAAAACAATTTACCAAACTTCAGTGTTTCTCTTACATTACCCCTGTAAGAGAAAATACACTGAAGTTTGGTGAATTGTTTTAGCAAAACATGTTTTGTAGTTCATTTTACCACAATGTCCTGCTCATTTTCTATTGACTCTGAATCATGGTAAAATAGCACAATTTTTTACAGTGTATCAAAAGGGCTACTTAACGTTTTTTTGTAAAAAAGAAACTTGTCTCTGGGCCTACCACCTTGAGTAATTCGTGGCAACTGCCCCACGGTAAGCTCTTCCAGTGACGCAGAGGAGACTGGACAAGGTCTCGTAAAGTAGCAGGTTCGAGAATTATTACGAAGACCGCCACCTTTTCTAAGGATCTGAAGGGGGCTTGGTGCGTTTTCATCACCACGTCACCTGTGGAAAGGCCTCATACAGTGAGGGATAATTGGTTTTTCTACAAGTGAGAAAAACTTTTGTAGCGATGCAACTTTGGGCTACGACGTCTAGCAACGCATGAGAAGAATAGTCACTGAAAATGGCCACCTCAAGGATTCAAGGGGAGCCAATCCTTCTTGTAGGGCCTGAAATATTCAATTTTCTCTTACCGTTCTCACGCACTGGCCAAGTGTTTTAAGTCGTCCGTCGCAGTTACTACTAAGTTGAAAGGTTTCCTTTAACTGTCGTGCGGGGAGCTTCGTAGCGATAGCCTGGCAAATCGGGGAGCTAAATTGGCTTAAGAGGTAAAAATTGGAAGACAGCAGGCTTTTACCTTGGAGAAAAGTGATTTTCAAAGGCTTCGGACCAAGATTTCATTCAGGCAGAATGATTTACGGTAGGTTGAGGAGTGACTTGTCAGGACTTTTCGTACGGCACACACGAGGATTTATGGGGAGGAGCTTCATAAGAAAAATTGTCTCGT
The DNA here is from genome assembly GCA_020615345.1 of Triops cancriformis. Classification (NCBI taxonomy): domain Eukaryota; kingdom Metazoa; phylum Arthropoda; class Branchiopoda; order Notostraca; family Triopsidae; genus Triops; species Triops cancriformis. The sequence goes on from JAHZNP010000642.1 coordinate 28,182, forward strand.
GTCGGGAAGGTGACAGATCACTTGCTGGCCAAGTTCAAGAATTTGCACAGGTGCTCTTTTAGATACTGTTCTGTAAAGAAAAATAGGCTACAGAGGGAAAACTGACTCCAGAGTTGAGGAATTGCTATTGTCAGCCAAGAAAAGGGGTATTTTACCCCTTTTAACCCTCTTTCGCCCTGGACTGTTTTTCCCATGGAACCTAGTGATTTCGGTGTGAAAATGTTTCCTTGAAATATTCACCAAAATACTTTGAATTATTTTTACACAGTAAATTGCAGTCATATATGCAAGAATACATTCTGTATGAAAATTGTGAATATTGTTGTTGATTTAAGAGCGCTTCTTGAGATTTTGACAAAATATCGACATCTTGAAGAACGACGAAATTGAACTCAGCAAAGACATTTTCTGAACAATTTCTTTTTCACAGCAATTGGTTACACAAGCTCGAATTGCATCAAAAGACCTGCAGTCGTTATTTTCCTAGGATTGGCTGTCATTTCCTTGTGGTAAATCGCTGTGACTGTCGAATACAATGCGTTAGACCCAAAAGTTGCACACCAACATAGTTTGCCCTACATGGTGCGCTATTATACCTCAAGTACCACGGAATTCTTGGAAAATGTCTATTTCTGGCCTCAATTCAACTATTGTCGTCCTTTCTCTCGCATTTCGTCATTAGGACCCAACCGGACGCGATTATAATTCGAAATTCATTAGCCCGCTAACCACTAGCAGCCTTGCATTCGTTCCGGTACATTATGAATCATTCGGTTTTTCCATTAGCGAGAAAGTTAAAGACAATATTGCACACAAAAAACCAGCTCTCAGGGAAAAGTGTGGCACTGTTGGGAATGCTTGGACCAGAATGGCAATTGTGATCAGTTTCTCTCCCACCACGTGACCGAGGTGTTAAAGAATGTGTGACAGAGTACCTTGGGGAGACCCCGATTGTTTTAACTCCCGACTTCTTTGGCGGTTTTGGAAAGCGGAGAATCTTTTGGACACGAAGACGATGTTGTCCAAGGGGGGAGAAGGTTTTAGCTGACCATCATCAAAGGTCAAAGGCCAAGGTATAGAAAGAGCGTATGATCGATGCCAGACCGCAGCCTTTTTGTCATTTCACAGTTTCCAATCGATTGAACCGTTTTAGTTGGGCTTGTTTAGGAAAAAGTGTGTGGGAATGAAATAAATAATAAAAAAGGGGGCGGGAGGAAAAGGGAATAAGAAATGTTCCACACTCACCTCTAAATTGTGTAGCATTTCCGGGCAGTTGCTAGGCTGGGGCACTTTGTTGTGAAACGCTACAACAATACTATCATATCCTCCTTGGCTGAATGTCACCATAGGTTCTGAATTGACCGCCCAACAGGCTGCCAAAAGTACCCAAAGGCTCGAAAAAACATGGGTCACCTTTCGAGCCATCTTCGGCAACGTTCTGTGGCGTTTTTCCTTCTTTTTTAAGGTGTTTTTCAACAAATTTTCTAAACAGTTTGCATATTCCTGTGAGGGCAGTTGTCCACTTGTATGCACTACAATTCGAATTGTATTCCAATTAATGTTCCAACGAGTCTACCAACCCCACGCAAGGTACGCGGAAGCAGGATATCCGTTTGTCTCGTTCTCACGCACCAAAAAAATTACGCAACTATTTTTTCCTTCTCGCGTCGACGCACCTGAATTCTCACCAACAATTGCTTTTGCACATCCACGCTAACTTCAAGAAATACGTGAAGTCGTTGTGTTTTCAAACGCAGTGTATTATACCCTCAAAATGTATAAACACGTTCGGTTCTCCGTTTGGGCTCGACGTGGGTACCTGCACGTGAGAGAACCTTCGACGCGTGTGTACACTAGTCGAGATCGAGACAACAACTGACACGTTTCCCGACTTGGCACGGAACCTAAAGCGCCAGACGGGATTTCAGTGTTGTGCGGGTAGACTACGTCAGGCCGAGCCGGTGCCTACGTTGTACAGGGCCGTTCAAGTTCTGCCAAAGCACTCGATGGACTTTACCCACAGAAGTCTTCTGCTACAGCCCAAGGAACGCCCCCATGGTTTGGGGTTGGGGAGGAAAGGAGGGTTGGAGAGTCGCTGGCAGGGGCTTAGCCCACTTGAAGCGGAAGTACGGTCCGGTGCTGTTGAGATAGCCGTTGGGTTTTCAAGTACTGTTGCCAATGAAAATGAGCAAAAAATGAGAGTATTTGCTATCGTGTTGGTTTGAGATAGCAAGGGTGACAAGCTGGACTACTTTTTTCGGGTTAGATATTATTAGTAAAAAAAAAGGGTTTTCAATGGTAAGGCTGTTAGTTTTACAGGTCGATGGCCTTGAATTACTTGCAGAATTGGAGCAGAAATGTAAACTAAAGGTCGTAAAACGGGTTGGGGTTTGATTCGAAGGATGCAACTAGCTTTGATACGAGCGGATGTACGGCAGTAAATGATTACAGTGGAAGAAAATAATTGTCAAGCTGAAGGGTTTGACAATGAACGACTATTATGAAAGGATATTCGAAAGTTGACTATGTTTCAATGATTTAGAAGCTGGTGGGAACAAGAAGTTAGCTTGGTTTGACAGTGGTAAGAATTTAATCGGATATCGATCGTACGATAGTTTGTTGCTATGTGTCATTCAGCAAGCTAATCAATAACTATTCGGGAAAAATTAATAATGTCCATAAAAACCTGTGACAGAGGAATCGAACATTGTCATGTTGCCTGTCCCAGCTTTTAATGTCATTGTTTGTTTTCCTCAAATACAGAGAAATCTGGCACATACTGTACTTGCCTTGAACTTTGGTTGAGAGTACACGCCCCAAACATTAAACTGTATACCTTGACATATCTTAGCTCGAAAAGCTTTGAATGTCAGGTCTTCACGTTAATTCTTTATAGTTTGACATATCTTAGCTCGGAAACCTTTGAATGTCAGGTCTTCACATTAATTCTTTATTCTTATTAATATACTTCGATTGTTAATTGTCGTGAGAATTCCATTAACCACAAAAAACTTCCAGCTTGATACATCTAAACCAGTTTTAATTCTGGCTCGGGTCATTCGAGTGTGACAACAGAATTTTCTAGAAAATGACCACAAAAGTGTCAATATTGTGAAGACTGTTCACCCAACCTCGCTTTATGCGGTACCCTACTTCACAGGCCTTGCTTGTTGTGCATCGAGATGCGCGGGTTACCGAGAGCATAGCGCTGCGGTGGATGGTTTCGAAATACGCTGCACTACTTTAGTTGGAATTTTAGTATTAATTTCCTTAACACTAAAAACCAGTGCAAAACACTGAAAAGGTCAGCTGAAGACGATAATGAAATGGCGATTTAGTTCGTCTTAAGCCAAAAAAAGTATTAATTTCAAGTAACCGCCCATTCCAAGTATCTGCCCATTGCAATGCGCGGATACTTGGAATGTAAAAATTTCGGAGATTTTTCTAGCGCGTTATAAAACTTGTCAGGGGTCCACGAGTTTGTAAGTAGTTTGAACAAATCAAAACCCCAAAAATTACGCATTTCGTAATTAGTCGGATTGCCCAAACTTTAAATCGTCTTAGGGTCAAGTATACCATAAAACGCTTCGCGCTTTACATTATTGCGTAAATTGTTCTTGTCTTCGAAGGACAATTTTTTTTAAGGGAGTGTAGGAAGGAGACGGAACTTGGAAAAGGAGAGAGGATTGGGAAAAGGATATGAAAGAATTGGCCCCAAACTATTTTACTTTCTTCGAGTAGTAGTTTCAACTTTTCGGGAATGGTTTTCTCTCAGGAAATTCTTGACTTGGCGGGCTTCTCTCTCGAAACGATTCTCTCTCTCTCCGCATGCAAGCCACCATTATGGAGGCAGGGGGGCGGAGTAGGGCCGCGCGCTACATGGTCCCAAGGATTCGACCAGACCAAATGGAATGGCACATTTTTCATCGAAATGCTTTTAACTTCTTCGGTTGGCAGCAGTTTTGGGGGCCTCTTTAGTTTTCTACCACTTTTTTTAATCTTTCTTGAGTCTCGCACTTTGCCTTGCCGTGCGTAAGAAAGGTAATGAACTTTCCATCAGATCTCCCCAAACTGAAACAGTCTTCTTCCTTACCCCAAATGGGAGGCGTCAATATCTCGTAAATTGTTCACACCTTACTCCAACTCTTAACATACATACGCTTCCCTTATAAGCCTCTCAGCTGCAGTTAGAAGGCACCAACTTTAAAAAGGTGGCGGGTTTTCATATTTTAGAGAACCGATGAAGCGTGAAAGGTGCAAAGGGTCATTTTTTAAAAGAAAAAGTAACGAAAGAAAAAAAGAACGATTCCAGACCAACTTAAAGAGAACTGAACCGCTTATTACTTCCCAATTTTCGGTAAAACACGCAAACTCCATTGATTGGTTCCTCCTCGTTATCGACTCTCTCTGCTTTTCCATTTTACACTTTCCAATTAAAACCGATACGCCTATGCCGACTTGGACGAAAAGAAGTAAAAATTTGCTGGGATGTATTTCATTCATTGAAATAATTACCTCCATTAAAATTTTTAATTCTCTTACTGTTTTAAAACGTTTTCATTAAAAGTGAACGAGTAGTCAGCAAACTCTGATTGAAGTGAAATACATATAAAGCGTTGAGACTTTTTCTGCTCGACAATAAAACTTTTTAAACGAAAAGGTGACTAAACGTAGAAACGTGGGGTCTCTTTTCAGAAGGGAACGGTAAATCAGCCTTTTTTCTTACTCAAGAAGGCTGAGATCCCCCCGGAGCCCAAATTATGCATCTGTATAAGAAGGTAAACCACAATTAATGACTCCAGCATCTTAGCAAAGACGTTTATATCGTGTTATAGCATTTTTACCAACTCCTAAAACTCAAATCCCGCTGCTTTTTCAAAATCCCCAGCCTTTTTATTTGTACCCTTTCCTGTCCACCCTCCAGGATGCTGCGCCATCGTTGCGATGCGATAGGACAGGTCAAGCAGCTTCTTGTCAATTTACCTCCAAAACACACCTTTCTCGTAACTAGAAAAGAGACCAGTGGAAAAAAGAAGAAGAATGAAAGAAAGAAGAGGAAAAACAAAATCGGTGTCGATTTTAGTTTCAGGAAATGCGCAGCTTTTGTTACCCTCAAAAAAATTCCCCGAAATTCTCCCTTTAAGTTTCTGCACCACAAGGGTGAACTCGCCCCCACTCCTTTATGAGTGTAGCCCCCCCTTTCATTTGACTCCAGTCTTCTTTTTACTAGATCAGGGCCAATAAGTCTCCTCCCGCTGCGGTGTCACCTTCCCAACAGGGCTAAAAGGTGACCGTAGGGGTGAAGTAGTAAAACTGTCACCTTTTCTCCCATTTTCCACCTTTTCCCTACCAAAGCTTGTGTCACTCCAACTCACCTGCAATTCTGTGGCAAAAAAAGTCTACCTCAGGATTTTCGTGGTGGGCGCGGGCCACAAAAGCTTCAATGAGCTGCTTTATTCACAACACGAACACGTGAAACCCAAACTTGGGGAATGAAAAACCTACCAGAGAATCTAAAAAAAAGAGGATAAAGAAGAGGAAAAGAGAATAAAAGAAAGCCAAGCAAACTAGAAAGAGACGTAAGAAAACGGCTGGCAGGTAAAGGCAAAGAAGTTAATCCCCAGCCTCCGTTTCGAATTGAAATGTCAACTATGTGGCGCTCGTTAAAATAGCTTTCTGGGCCAATCGTGTGACCACTCAGTGGCGTCCATAAACGAGAAAAACTCCATTTCCTGACTCGAAAAAGATGACATTAACTTGTACCCATAACTATGGGGGAAGACTGTTAAAAACCCACAAGTTTTTCTGGGAAGGAGAGCTAAAAAAAAGTGAAAAGAAAATGAAGGAATTATGAGTGGGGCGTTCGTGGCCTCGTTTACATATTTGCTGATGTCAGAGTAGGCAGAAGATGTCTTTAAAAGTGTTTCCATTAAGTTGGGAACAAGTTTTATGACGCGCAACAGGAACTGTAAGCATAACGCCACTTATTTTTAGGCTGAAATCTTTGAAATGAGGAATTTCCGAGCCTTATGGACGCGCGAGTTGGGAGCTGAAGAAATTTGGGGGACTCTTCCATCTGTCGAGTTGGGATATTGTGCAGACTGTGTTGAATAGGGGCAGAGCACGCGAATTGGGAAAACGAAATGATTCTGGCGCTTTTGCTCCAGCTTTTTTGAACGCTTATCGACAGAGAAAAGTTATAAATCGCTTTCGCTTTCAAGCCAAAGTGGCTCGCGCCTCCCTTGGAGCTCCATATTGTCGATACGGAGCAGTTCATTTTCAAGGAAGTTGAGTTCATATTGAACTTTCCAACGGGGAAGGCTTTTAAGCGTTAAGTATAGAACGGTTTATGGTCCGTGACAAAATTGAAGCTCACGCAAGAGGAATTTGGCCGTTAATGCACCCTAGAATGGTCTTCAAAAGATCATACGTGCCCCAAAGTGTGGACAGTTAGAGGGTCATATGCACCCCTAGACGAAATAAGGGGGTTGTATTTGAACTATTTGGAGGGAGAAAATCGTCCAAGGGGGCTGGTTGGACGAGGGAAGGTATTCATCTTCGTCTTTATAGTCCTTTTTATAGAAAAAGAAAAGCGGTCCAAAATGGGAATGAACCGTCCCCATCCATTTCAACTTGTTAGAGTCGCACAATACGTGTGTCCCAGTAATAGCCCACAGGTGCACACCCCTTAGTTGAGAAGACTCGTTGCCAGTACCTCCAGTCTCGCTTTTACCCTTGGTCTTCTCTGCCAGTGGTAACAATGAAAGTTGAGAAGAAGCAAAGAAAAAAGAGGAGTTTAGGTAACAGGGACCGTCGTTTCACTGTCATTTTTTTAATGTACGAGATCCCTGCGCAGTGACAATAGACCCCGTCTTACGCTAACTATACGTTCTGAGGATGTCGACGTTAAATGAATGTGCCTTTGGCCCGGGTATACACACCCGTCCTATGGGCGAATAACATGGGGAATTCGGGGGGTGGTTCCTCAATAATGGTCACGTCAATTTCGAATCAATGTTGGCAGTAAAGTTGTAATTATTAATATCTAGTGCACTTGATCGAGATTTTTTAAAAATATGATTACGTTAAATTTAAAAACTAAGCAAAATTTTTCACATTTGGAAATACTGACAAATTTAATATCGGTCTTTTTTGTAGTAGGTATCTTTTTTCTATATTTTTTGGTGAAAACAAGATTCAAATCGGGCGAGTAGTTTTTACGAAATCATTTACTAAAATTTGTGAATTCTAGTCATGATTTCGTAAAAACTACTCGCCCAATATGAATCTTTCTTTCAGCAAAAAATAAAGCAGAAAGATATCTACTGCACAAGAAAACGAGATTTTACATTTGTCAAATTTTTCGAAATCTATAAAAATGTTCCTACAGTTTTTAAATTTGATTAAATCAGATTTTTAAAAAGTCTCAAACACTTGCACTAGATATAAATAAGAACAACTTTACTGCCAACATTGATTCGAAATTGACAGAACCATTATTGAGAAACCACCCCCCGAATTCCCCATGTTTTTCGTCCATAAGAGGGGGGTGTATACCGGGGCCTTAAGTGTGTTGCAAATCCCAAATAAGTAGATTAGGCGTTTAGTTTAACTCGTTTTTCATAAGTAATGTATGTAGTATTCAGGATAATAAAACGATTACAAAACGGACCTTCGCTAATGTCACGTCAGTTGCGTGAACAAGTGTCCCTTGCCATCCTTCCGCGAATTTTCGCAAAGCTATCGCAATTGGAACCTTTGTTGTTGTATGTACACAATACAGTGCCATGTAATTGCATATCGTCAGATTCTTCTGATTTTTTTCAACACGTTCTGTAATGTTCATATGTCAACATAATTCGAACTGTTTGTTTCTTTTTTGCCTAATGTAAAATTTCTTTAAGATTTTAAGATTTTTTAAGATTTCTTGCTTGATTCTCTTATCTTAAATCTTTTTAAGGTTTCTTGCTTATAACCTTGTAAATGTCATACATGTAGAAAAAACAGTAGTCTCGGAAAAACTGTTTGTTTCTTTTTTTCTAATTTAAAATTTCTTCATATTTTAAGATTTTTTAAGATTTCTTGCTTGATTTTCTTATTTTAAATTTTTTAAAGATTTCTTGTTTATAACCTTAAATGTCATGCATATAGAAAAAAAACTGTAGTCGATGAATAAACAACAACTAAGTAATATACGCAAGGTTTCTTTGAAATTAGACAGACAAAAAGAAAGAATTTTAAGCTCACCGGCATCACAATTGTTGCTAAATCAACCGTTCGTGCGCTAAAGCAAGCTACCGCATTTCCTTCCATCTTCCTCCGTTACTCCTAGCTTTGTTATCTTTCGTTCTGTATACAAGTCGTATTCTCCTAGTAAGTTGAATCATACTAACACATCCCCCCCCCCAATACTTCCTAAATCCAATATCGTAAGGCGAAGATCTATTGTAAGTTCCCTTTTTGTGTCTGCAAGTTTGCACCCTCCATATCTTTTCTATTTGTCCAACTTTTTCAACTCACAGTGCATGTGCAGTTCAGAAGTGGTCCGGATGGTCCTCACTACGAAATGTGTCCATGCCCGAGTCATCGCAGACTCCCTATAGAAATGCCCAACCTTCTTCTTTTCCCCCTTTTTCCAAAAGGAATACAAAGCCCGGTGTCGCATTGTTGGACCACAGACGACGTTTTCCAAAAGGGATTAGACTCAAAGGAAGAGTCAGAACAAGCTTGGGAGGGCTCAAATGGTTAACTCTGGCCAAACTGATTGTCCCCAGGAAGTTTGAAAAACTATTATAACACCATGAGGTAGCTCTTAGGAGCCAGCGCGTGGATCCATTGCGAGGGTCATTAAAATTGTTTCGCCCCGAATGTTTCCAGTTGCTTTGCTGGCAAGAGACGGCGAGAAGTTGCAGACCGCCTGCTTCGCAATGAGCCAATTGTCCACGATGGGCACCCATCAGAGGCAGCAGTGAGCGACCAACTGGTTCGTCCCAGCCATCTTCGACTCTTCAATTGTTATTGTTTTTCAGCGACATGCTCCAAGTGTGGCGCTCAAGTTGCCCGTGTCCCCGTCAGGTGAAATATATGGCTTCACCATGTGCGCTTGAGAGATTCGGGTTCATGTTCGCGCTACAAAATGGAATGGTAACAATGAAATTTCACAGCACGAATGAAAGAAACTTGTCCGATTGTATTACAACTCCTTTTCCTCCCCGACCCGGGCGTTTTGACGTTAAGTAACATACAAGTTTGGTGATACAAGACACCTTCACTAAAAGGTTCTTAGAATGCGAGAAGTTTGAGAAGAAATGCGGAGGTTGAGCCAATTGAGAGCTAAGATTTTTTCTTTTTTACAGTCTGTTTTGAGCGTTCTATAGAAAGCTTTACGCACAAAACCTTTGGACTTGATATCCTGGTTAATAGGCAGGAAATTCGTAAAGAAAGCTTCAGGATTTTTTTCTTCCGTTCTTAAGGCATCGTGGGAAGAGGCAGAGAAACGGCTCTATTAAGGTGATTTTGGCGTCACTTACAGGAAATGCGTACCATGTTCGATCTTTTTGAAAAGAAAATTGGCCCAGCTTTATCAAATTGTCCCTGGTTGAAAAGAAAAGAACTACGAAATTCGTTCTTGTGTAAGAAGAAGAAAAAATTGTCCTACCACCTATAAATATTGTTAGTAATGCTTTCAATAACGTATTCCTTGGAGGGAGGGCATTTATTTTTATTCTATTTTATTACATAATTTTTGGGATATTCATGCCTTGTATTTGCCCAGGTTTATCAAATCTTCCCTTGTTGAAAAGAAAAGAACTACGAAATTCAGTTCTTGTGTAAGAAGAAGAAAAAAATTGTCCTACCAAATATAAATATTGTTAGTAATGCTTTCAATAACGTAATTCCTTGGAGGGAGGGCATTTATTTTTAATATGTTTTATTGAATTATTTTTTGGATATTCATGCCTTGTATTTTCGACTCAGCTGCTAGTTAAGGTCGTTACGAGAAGGAGTAAAACGTTTCTGTAACCAAAATGAGTGATTTACGATGCTACGAACGGGTTTACAAGCTACGTAACGTAACCCACAGTTCGTGCGACCTAACAGAACGGGGCTAAAAATTCATTATTACTATATTTGGTTGGCCGTCACGTTACAAGTTTCCGAGTTAACTCCTCGAAAGTTATAAGCGTGAAATGAGCGAGGCTGCGTTTGCTTTTCTACACGCATGTCAGCTTTGGAAGCCTGGGCTTTGAAGTCGAATGGAAAACATTGGAAGATAAATGATCGCAAAGTGGCCAGGTCTGTCGCCCTAAACTTCTTTGACGAAACCTTACCCATAACGTGTGCAAAATGGGACATGTTGCAAATTTCCTTCGGGTATATAACATTTGCACCGACAGCAGTTTTCACTCACAAAAAAAAACTGTTATGACCCTCAAAGGAGTTAATCGTCGTTTTAGTCTTTGCTCTCTACGTGTAGTACAATACAAACATGATGGGTTAAAATTTGCACTTATCAGTAGAACTCCGATTTTGTCAACCCCGATTGTGGAAACTCCCGATTATGTCAACCACCATTGCGCTGCCTTTTTTTATTTTCAGCCTTAGAGCAAAAATCAATGCTTGATTACTTGAAGTAACCGTTGATATCATTCAATTGCTCCCTATCGTTTTTTTTATCCAGCGTGAGCATCTGCTCATTGATAGTCCGCTCCCTACCATTTTTTTGTGTAATTCTTACGTGATTCTTATGTGATTCAACCGCCTTTCTTGATCTCGCAATAATCTTACAAATAAGAAGTTTGTGCAATTTTAACAGCCTTAATACAACCCGTTTTCAACTTTTTAACTACCGTATTTATTTAGATATTTTTCTGATTTTTTTAATTAAAAAAAAAGTTTTCCGATTTTGTTAACTATCCGAAATATCAACCACACTGTAAATTTTTTTTGAATTTACAATGATTCGTTGTGCAGCAAAAAAATACAAGGACTTCACTGTAAAAACACTTACAAAGCTGATTTTTTAACCACGAATTTGTTGTAGAAAAACATTTTAAAGGTATTTTTACAGTAAAGTCCTTATAATTTTTTGCTGCAATTGTAAATTTAAATATTTTTTTTTACAGTGTACCCTCCGGTTCCGATCGGTTGACAAAATCGGAGTTCTACTGTGCATTCACGGGGAATGTACGATAAGGCTTGGAATAGTGATAGCTCGTACTGTGCTGTACCATTTTCCAAGTGCAGATTGGTTCAGCTCTAAATGCACGAGAAAATTCATGGCTACTCACTTCGCTGCGGTGCCCTGTTTTACGCGGTACAATCTTCCACGCATATTAATAGCTTGACCTCGAATTGCGCGGTCTGTTATGGTAAAACTCGTCTGCCAACGACTGATTTGCGAAACGGTTTTCGCGCTATCGTGCGAGGAAAGCGTGTTATACTAGCGGAATTAGCAGTTAGTTGATTTCGAAGTATCCTAAACGCATTTGCGTTGTTCAAAACTTGAAGCTCGAGCTTCAAGTTTGGAGTTTGAGCTTTGACGTTGTATTGGAAAACGTTGGAAGATAAATGATCTTGAAATGCCAAGGTTTGTCACCCTAAGCTTCTTTTCCGAAGCGAGGCACATAATGTGAGCCAAAAGGGACATATTTTGATGTCATGGGGATTCCATTGCGTTTGCGTGGTCATCGTTGAATGACACTTAACTTAAAAAGGAATTGTGGGGAAGAGAAGCTTCAAGCACTGAAGAAAGAAAGTGGCACAAAAGTCGTCTAAACCTCACGTCTCGTTCAAATCCGCCAACAAGAACGTTATACATATTTGTCCCCGTCCTTATAAAAGTTTTTCAGACTTCATCATTCATCTTTGGTGTAACTTTTTGGCGTGATGGAGGGGTTTCCAAAGCTCTTCTTTGGCCCTTTTGTTCAAAAAATTATCCTCACTGAGCCCCCAAAAGTTGAAGAGGACTAGAAAAGGTGGCCTTTTTTATTATTATTATTATTATTATTATTATTATTTCCGTAGCTTGCCTTATCCACCAGCCGCAAGTAGTTAGTATTTGCCCCCACATTTGATTTAGGCAGGTTCCGAAGCCAAGAAGGGACACTATTTCTGCAGCGTCATAAGTTCCCGGCTTCTTGAAAAGTTGTGGATTCATCGTTAGTAAAAACGTCCGAAAAAATGGTTGTTCACAAGCCAGTTACACACAGACACACATTCTACAAAAGAAAGGTTCGTCAAAGGGAGAAAGAGACGAAGAAAAACTCGAGAGAGCGCGCGAGAGAGAGAGTTGTATGCTAATTTTTATGATTGTCGTGGTCGCTGGCTGTGGATGGTGTTGACCACGTTCACGACTTTCGTGCGCTTTTGATGACTGTGGGGCCTTTTTGTTGCCTCAGTTGTAGAAAAACGTGTAACTGTCGTCGTGTTTATAGTCGTAGTTCGCAAGTACGGTTGTTTGGTCATTCTGTTGCTGCATTGGGGTGACAAATTTTGACAAGTGTGTGAATTGCGGTCCAGACCCACGCACAGGGTTGTTTTTACAGCTTCGAAGAAGCCGTGTCTTGTAAGAAGGCAAGAAAGGCATGTGTTTTATGGGATGAGAATCAGTTTTGTTGAGGAACAAAACGGACGTTTTGGTTAACAAATGAAAATTCGATAATGAAAAAAAGCAACAAATAGGGATCATAAACAAAAATTAAAATTTGCTTTCTTTGGGTAACATGGCATTGCACTTCGTGATTAGTTGACGAGAATAAGGAAGGTTGCAACTGGCAACGGTTTCTCATTTTTCACCTAGTGGCACTACGGACTATAGCGTGATTATATAAAACAAAACTATTAGAAAAAAAGGAAAATTAGGAGTAAACGATAACTGTAACTAGATACTGTTTTATTCCCAAATTTATGCTCCGACCACTTCAGTATGGCTCACAGATTATTTATACCTATGTTTTTCCATGTGGACATTCATACATTAATCAATCAACTTTTGCTTGATATTGGATGGTAAACTTAATAGTATGATAAAGCCCAATCCATATTGGAAACCTTCTAGCACCACTTCTGTCAAAACGTCCTTATGTTTACGTATCGACTTTCCTTAAATAAAGTTAAAGTTATAAGGATTTGACGCTAACGTGCCAACATCAACATATCGAAATATGTTGCGCAGCATAGCGTTGCAAAATGGAACAATAAATTATTTCCGACATCAAGCACTTTTGTGCAAATCATACCCAGGCTTGATTTGACTTTTACTGCCTGAGATAATCGTGTTAAGAAAATTATATCTTACACTTTTCATAACTTCTAGTTTTACTTAATAAATGCTTTAGCAAATATTATTCTTCATTTTTAGCCACGTACAATGAAACTAACACTGAACACAATAAAATCTCATTTTTATCACATTTGTAATTTATGTTATATTTTCGTCAAAATTATGACCAGGCTTCTCCAAGTAGACATTTTACAAACGTTGTCCATATCGCCAACAGGCTGCAGCCTACGATGTCATCCAAATTAATAATAAAAAAAACGTTGCCCATATTCGTGCCTTGCATGATCTGCTTCTCTGTTTCGGGCTACCTGCGTTATCCAATCCGTGATCCAATCGTAGTTTTATCCCCTATACAACCAGCTCTCTGTAGAGACACCTCTCTTAACCGATAGGAGTTCTTTCTCCTGATCAACCATTACAACCTCTCTGAAATAGTTAAATACCATAGTTAGTCATCTTCATTTCCTTCTCAAGCCACAGAAATTTTCATTATTGGAGAGAGAGATCTTACTTGAATAAAGCCAGCGCGGTTGATAAATACTACCCTTAGTACGCGTACTTTACTGATTACTACAGAATTTAAGCGTGGAACAGAACGCGTAATTTTCTCGCATGAGACTGTTCTCGATATTTCCCCTCAGGTAATGTTCTCTTGTCGATACGGTAAAGGTTAATAGATACTAAACCGCGATTGTGGGGAGGCGAGTTGAAGTGTACGGTACGTAAGCACTAAAAGCAGCGTGATTTAGCCTTGTTAAGCGTAGTGGCTTGATTGGGAAACGAAAAAGATTGTTTCATGGTTATTAAAAAGCCATGCCTCGCCAATTTTTATGACCCAAGCAACCATAACCAGAAACTTTTTCAAGGTCCTAGCCTCCCCACTTGCCTTTTTATGACTCTTCGTAGCACGAAATCACAAACCAACACGAGTGATGCGTTATTCCTCATAACGTACTCCTTATCCCTTTTTGATATAATTCTTTACCTCGAATCGAAGGAGTTTCTACTTTGAGAAAATTATTAGCTTCGCCCCTCTTCACTCAAATTAGCTTCCTAGTACAGAGGTAGCTCGAAGGTGCCTTTTGTCGCTGCTGCACGTGGAAACTCGTCATAATCCCCCGAGCTCATCTCCGGAGCACGCACACACACGTGACCTTGTCGTGACAGCGCGACCAAAAAAACGCCAAGAATTCTATTTACCCAAAGCTTTACTTAAGAAAAACGATCTACCCAAACTTCTTAAAGACCATTTTCCACCCACATTATAGAGATGCACAAGCTTCCATTACGGGCGTGGGGTTATTGCTGAACAAGGGGGGAGGAGGGTAAAGCTGGACTAGTTTTGTAAAGCATTCAAAAACTGTGGTTTCAAATGAAATTCCCAGATAAAAGTCATCTGAGTGTGTTTGCTGCAATGGCAAACGACTAACGAGACTGATTTATGGAATTTTGGTCGCCATCTAACCCTCCAAAAACGACCAAAAAGGGGTGAAAGAAACCATCCGGCTAACCCCTAAAAGTCAAGCGCGGACCTTTCACGTTAACCCCCGTAACCTTTGGCGCCCTTTTTCCTGGCACAGCACTACGCTACATTATACTTCGTGTGACCCCGGCATACACAAACCTCTTATGGGCGAATAACACGGGGGAGCTCTAAAAAAGGCTTCTGCGTAATGCTTTAGTATATTTCAAATCAAGGCTTGCAGTAAAGTTGTTTTGATCGATATCTAGTGCCTGTGTTCGAGATCTTTTGAAAATATGTTTTATTAAATTTAAAAACTGTAAAGGAATTTTTGCAAATTTTGAAATACTAAAAAAATTTTTTAGCTGACAAGAGCACAAGATAACTTATTTCTACATTTTTTTGGTAAAGATACGATTCAAATCGGACGAGTAGTTTTTACGATATCATTACTAGAGTTACCAAATTTTAAGTAATGATTTCGTAAAAACTACTCGTCCGAATTGAATCGTATTTTCCCCCAAAAATGTTGGGAGAAGATATCTAGTGCTCCTGTTACCCAGATTGTATTTATTGAAAATTATTACAAGGAAAATTATTTCTTGTAAACCTTCACCAGGGATCGGCAACCTACGGTCCATTAGTTCAAATTATGCGACTCAAGGTTCTCGGACAAAGAATTACGTATGCATGGGTAAACGTTCGATTGTAAACCAGCAACAAATTTCACGTCAATTTTATTGTTCCTTAGGAGTTCAACACCATCTTAATTAGAGTAAATCATCTATCGTTTTCCGATCTTAGTTAAGTGATTTGATTTAGTACTGTAGTTCAATCGAGGCATCCAGCCCACCATCAGCCCACATGCTTCAATTCTGGCCCGCGAGCGAGCAAAAGTTGCTAGTCCTTGCCTCACATCCTGGACGCTCTTCGAGAAAATACCGTGAGTTTTCTTGTAAGCAAAATTAGCACACACCACGATTTTCTGCGCAAGTTTTGCGTCCGGCTTTCACAATAATCCTATGCGCTGAAGAAAATGCAGTGTGTGCGAGCCCCTAGAAGGGGCAGAAAATGCTCCCTTTGGAGCGTGCTCCAAGTTGAAATATTTTTAACTTTTCTGCCGCAAGTTTTACCTCGCTGGGGACAGATCCCAACGACCTGCGGTGTGTGAGCGTAACCTGCGCAATTTTACTAATGAGTCAGCCAATCAGAACTGACCACCACTTTTACCGCCTTCTGTTTGAAAGTAAAAAGCTTTA
>JAHZNP010000643.1:0-44067 GCA_020615345.1 Triops cancriformis
AAGCAGCCACCCGGCTGCTTGGAGGCCCCACCTCTGAGCGGCCCTGGGTGTAACCCTAGTTTTATCAGTTATAGCCTACGTCTAATTTTTTTTGTTTCAAAACGTGATGAAATTCTCGTTCACAGCGTGGACATCAGCCCGTAAAAAAGTTTAACATGCGTCCGATTTTCATTTATCAATTTCATATACGTCTCACATCTAAATATACACCTGTATACAACGCTTGAAAAGTGAGACGTCTATGCTACAAGGGATTTGTAGTTAATCATTTACATTTTTGTTCAGAATTCACCGAACTGAGATTGTCCCAGTTATTTACTTTTTGCCTTATTTTGTGTGACTTCCTAAATTTGCGATTAAATGAGGCGGCCACGGAGATATGCTGACGAAACTATTAATACGTGATCACCTCTGAGTCTAACAAGTTATTCATGATTATTTTATTACTAATTTGGTCAACTTTGTAAACAAAAATGTTCTGCTATCTATTTTGTATAAACATGTCATTTTATTAACAACATGGCACTTCTTATATACAAAAAAAAAGTTAAAGACATTGAGCAGTTTCACCCCAAGCACAACAGTGAGGAATGTCCTTGTCAAGCGAAAGCTGCTGTAGATGAGCTAAAAAAATGATAAGGCGGGAAGTACAAACAATCACAAGAACGTTGAGAGAATTGCTTGCAAATGTAACTCTATGTCCGAATGAGCTTTCTTTAGGTTTTCACAGGCTTTCTGATCACTTTTTTCGGACTCACTGACGTCCTCTCAGTCGATTTCAAAGTAACTTTCTTAGTTGTCGTGGCAGTCACTGCCGGGGGACACGTGGTCAATCCATCGTACAATCGTTTCCACAGATCATACATTTCGAAAGGTTTAACCATATGGATGCTAACTGATTTCTGCACGGTGCACGTGTCAAGCTTAATACGTCGGTTCACGAACTCGTTGAAATGGACGTGATTCACGCTCAGCTGTTTGGCAATGGTTCCGGTGACGTAGACGTCCTCTAATTTGAAGAACGTGCCCTTCAGCGCGCCTTCGTACAAATCCGAAATTATATCATTCGTCAGAATGTAGGCTGGCCCAGTGTTGAAATCTGGGTAAACGCTTTCTTTAAACAGTTTGGGCGATATATAGTACTTGGAAGTTACGTTGCGAATCGGTTTCCATTTCTTGGCCACTTTGCCTAATATGGCGCGCTTATACACCTGAGCTTTGTCTAGTACCGCAAACAGTTTGGGCATGTGAATGTACATGTCGTCATCGGTTTTGAGAACAAACCTGACCGCCGAACAGTGATCCTTGACCCACTCTAGCATGGAGATGGTTTTGAGCGTCAAGTTATTGTAAGAATCTTGGAAGTTGCCCTGTATAATATCGCCAAAGATCATATCTTCTTTCCTGAGATGCGCTTGCTCCATCACATTGGACGTTCTTCCTACAAAGAACGCCAAAGCGACATCGTGACGCAAAGCCACGTGGCCCCAGGTACCTCTCACCGCTTGGCGCGCATTGACATGCCCCGGTGCTGTAGTCACGAGCACCAACAACTTCAAGTGCTTCCCACTGTCTGGGCATACCGTCGAACCTGGCATGCTGTGGCCGGGTTCATACAACTGACGGGTAATGACAGGCGGGTTTTCAGGCACAGCTAGTGCGGGGGAAGAGACGAGGGTAGATCCGCTCTCTTTCTTAACTTTCGCGGCTGGCAGATCATCTTTGCGAATGACGGCCGGAGCTGACGCCGGTTTGGACACGTTCGCATTCGATACAGGCGCTCCGGCCGATGCTTGGCTAACGACACCCTTTTTGATCTGAGGAACAAGAGAGGATAGAGCAGGGACGGCGACCGTTTGACCTTGATTAGTCGTATTACGCTTCACTGGTTTCGAAATGTCTTTTTGGAACGCGTCTGCATGATTGTCATCTTTCTTGGGAACCAACGGACCTGAACTTCCCAAGGACGGGTTGTTCCCAGGATTGGGAACGGCTCCTACCCCTTCCTCGACTTTAGCTTTTTGTTGTGATTCCTGATTGGCAGCGGCTAGTTCATCTAAATGACGTTCGTCTTCCACTTCCACGGCTGGTTCCTCCACTTCAACCGGTTTCGGAGCAGGAGCGGCAGCGTCGCCACCGCTCTCCACTTTTGCGTCAGCGAACAAGGGTTCGAGGTTATTATTAGCCTTGTCGGGAACCCTGCCTGCTCCCGGCGAGGCCAGTTCCTCGGGGTTCTGGAATGTCTGGCCCGGTTGATGTTGTACTTGAGGCGGTTCCACGTCCGGAGCCAATTCCTCTGGAATGGCGTCTTCCTCAGGCGTTAAATCATTGGAGTGTTGTTGCACTGCCACGGAAGCGTCCGCAAGTTTAGCATCCAAGGAAGGGGACAGGGCAAATTTGTTGTTGCTGGGAATTTCATCTGACCTCACGACGGCTACTTCGTTGCTGTTGCCAGTTTCGCCGCTACAGTTCCCAGTACACGGTTGCTGGAGCTGCTGCAATACGCGTTGCGCCAAGTGTCCTTTATATGAAATGAAACAGGATAAGTTTGTGGGGGAAAAAATGAAAGAAGTCGACTTTTCTAAAAATAAATCCAACGTCTAAAACAGAAATTTAAAAAATCGCAACGCCAGGCCACCTATAATTTAATTCAAATTGATGGTTAATCCAGAGCGCAATTTGTTCATAGAAGCTTTTTAACTTTTTCACCATAACAATTACATTTTTGTTCGTTTTACAAGGAGTAATCTTCAACCGTGTTTTACTTTTCAGGTGCTTTTGCTTGTATACTCATCTAGAACTTTAATCGGTTGCAGTGCCTCTAGCGTGTAAGAACTGTACTCAAGCATTCAACTACCCAAACACGTGTCTCGATTACCAATGCATCACCAAACATGCGCATTTTAGATAAAAAATCGGAAAATATAAGAAGCTAGTTGGATGAACTTAATTTGTACAAATTAA
Organism: Triops cancriformis; assembly: GCA_020615345.1. NCBI lineage: Eukaryota > Metazoa > Arthropoda > Branchiopoda > Notostraca > Triopsidae > Triops > Triops cancriformis. The sequence goes on from JAHZNP010000643.1 coordinate 2,965, forward strand.
AAAGCTAGTCACACCCACTAGTAGCGCTAGACAAGATATAGCACAAAAGTACATTTATCCGTTTTCTCGGTCATGGAATTTGGCAAAGAACAACGACGGTACATAAAGTACGTGTAGCAGATTCGTTTCAAGCTCAGTGGCTATTTGGAAGGTTTTAGCCTTGATTTTCTGTGTTCTAATAAGTAAAAGATTGCATCTTACCTCGATTTGGACTTGGGTAGGAAACATCAAACTGAGAAACGACGAAAAGACCCACGACTGATATGCAGACGACTGCGATGAACAAGCTTCCTTTCGCACGACGTAAATAACGGCCCGGAGGACGGACTAACCTTAGTGCTAGCGTCATTGTTACTGCAAAACATACGATACACAAAATTATGCCTTCAAGTCTCTTTAGTTATGACAAAATACGTGGACTAGGTATTGGGCGTAAAACGTACACAAGAACGCGTTACTCGGACGCAATTACTCGGACCGCGTTATCGATTTAACACAACTCTGGAATACGATGAGAACACCAATGTCCTAGCCGAGAGAATGCCCGAAAGAGAATGGAACGGAGATGAATAAAAGAAGTAGAGGACAATTTTTATAAATATTCCTCGTATCACCAGGTTTCCCATGGTTAAAAAGCAAAAGCCTTCATTTTCGAGCAAACAATATGCGCAATAAAAGGCCAGAATTGAGCACTCCGTTGGGCAATAACGTTCACCGCTTTTGTGCGTGTGCAAGAGCACTGAAACCTTGAGCTGAATGGGCGGATTTGGCTTCGTATTGCGTTATTGAAGATTTGTGAGAAGAAAAAAAGCTATAATGAAAGGTCGGATCGGATCACATTCAAACGTAATAGGAAACTGACGTTATGGACACTTTTGTTTTCTTCAGAGTTGCAACGAAAAATGTTAACTCATGACCTACTTACCATTCCACACAAAAAATATTCAGTTTTCCACTTCTTCAGTGGTAAATACGAAAAGTGACGCTTTAAGGAGGTAGAAGATGCACAGACCATGAAGAGAACCTCAACTCTCACTTTCGTTTCCACTTGCAACCAACAAAAAAGAAAAAGGGAACCGGACGCTTTCTATATACAGAATTTCTCATTAAGAAAAATTTCTCCCACAGGCAAAACTATCAGGCCAAGGTTTCCCCTCGTTTGGAAAAGAAAAGAAAATAAATCTGCCTGGTTTCTTCCTGGTAGCTTTTCAAGGAATTAAATCCTTTAACATTAATTGTACGGTCTCATTCCTGCTCTGACATGCCGGATTAAATACGTAAAGTTTGAGTTTGAACCCCTTGGACCTGTGTGTTAATCTTTAAAAAAAAACAGCCCGATTGAATTTCCCTAAACGAAGTTTACAGCTGCTGCGTTCACCATAGTTGTCATTAGACGGTTATCTGATCTCTGCTATTCAACCGAAGTGTGGAAAAAGTCAATCAATCTAGTTTTGCCAACGGAGATCCACCTTACGTGCCTGAATTTTTCAATATTTCCTACACAGTAGGTATTTTTAGCTGGCCCCGTCCTCTGTGAATTACATGTACTATTTGTGGGGTAGAATTTTTCGGTGGAGGATAAGAAAAACATTGCACTTACTTGAATCAAAATACGACCAAGTTGGCGAGGAACTTATCACAAAAAGAAACCGGGAATTTAAATTATAATTTAAACTCGTAGAATATCTCTTTTGATTGTTGTCGTGTTCGTTGTGCTGTGATTGCACCTACGATGCTGCTGAGGTCAATTAGGAATAAGGATGCACAGAACTATCCCAAAGTTAAGGGAAGGCTACAAGGTACAAATTATGTCTCGTCAATTAGTACACTGCGCATTGTGCTTTCGGTTCACGTACTGTATGATCCATTGTTTCAAAAACTTGGTCATTCCGTTCTTTTTTCCCCAAGACGAGAAATTTAAAATACGACTTCCACCACTGCTGTCGTCTTTGATTAGCCTAGATATGATTTCCTGTGCGAAGAGCTCCGCATACTGAACTGACGTAACGCACTCTTTAGCTTCATGTACTGGATTTAAACGGGACGTCGTGCCAGAAGGTACCAAACCTTCCTGTTACCGAAAGATTTGTTGATCAAATTCAACCGCCTTTCTAGAGGAGTACTATTCAACCATTAAAGTGAAACTATACTGAACACAGAACAGGTAAGTCAGTCACTAGCTTAGCTCAAGGAAAAAGACTACAAGAGAACGAACACTGACCGGGCCAGACCATCTTGCCATTGCCCATGGGAGGGAACAGTGCGCCTTAGCTATTTTCCTTCGGGCTTTGAGCGGGTTTGAAAACGAGCCGAAAAGAAACGTGAATGAAAGGAGAGGAAAAGAACCAGAGTTAGTATGCATAACACAATGTTCTTTGGTTCAAGAGCGTACAAAACAGGCCCCAAGGGTCGGAAACCAGGGAGGAGCGTTGTGGGGTGCCACCGCCTACTTGTTCATCTCATAGGCTTTCGATATTGTGTACACCTTCTGAAATGTCCACCCCCTTTACAATACTTGTTAATGTCGGTATTTCCCTTTATTAGACTGATAAAGCGTATCGTTTACAGTTCTTGTATAGGAATACAAATAGTAGTATTACTTACAATTGCGACATTCTTTGCATAAGCTGACTTGTCAGACAGTGTATGTGCAGACAATTCGTTGTTAATGGTATTTCGTGCTTTCTTAGAGAAACTAGAGAAACATCTTAATGTGAGTCAGTTAACTGTATTCTTCGGCAGATATTCTTGGAGCTCCAGTCGATAAAATGTGACAGCTTTGTCATTACTGATTAATTGTTATTAGTAACGACACTCGCCATTATTGCGAAAAAACGACAATGTTACAGCAAATCGTAGCTGAGTGTGTCCCCATGGTTAATTACAAGACAGATCAATGAGAATAGAAGGAAACACGTAGCTGGCAAGTTGATTGTTGATTTACTTTCTCGTACACACAGAGAAAATCATTACATAAAGCATATTCATGCTAAAATCGCTCAGTACTCATAAACCGTTGCACATGTTGAACACATTGTTACGTATTTATTTGGCAGTGGTGTCCGCAGGTGTCTCATTTGTGATGGAACTTGGAGAATAAGTTTCAGAAGCCTGACTGAAAGAATTCTGCGGTTTTGTGGGGGAAAATTGTGAAGTAGGCCTACGTACTGTACGTACAGTAAAGGGCAAAAAAAAGGGTGGGGACAGCGCGCTAAAATGGCACGTGCACGTCCAGGCAAACGCAAACTCCTTCCGCGGGGTTATGCTTTTGCCAACAGTCTAGGCAAGCGGGGAGAAGACAACCCTTTTTAAGCACTGCCTGGACATGCCCGCGCGCACTGTACCTATTTTCCCTCCCTTTTTTTGCCCTCTACTGTACATCTTTAAAAAGCTTAGGACATTCGGGAGGAATAAAAACTTCATCAGTTGGTGTTGATCTACTTCACTGTAACTATACAGGCGGTACTAAGTCCTTGTGTTTTTATTTTCCTTTAAGGTGACCACGGTTCCTACGCAACAATGCAAGTAACGTCGAAGTATGGCAGTAACCGTGCGTTCAGTTCAAGGACAGTGTCCTGTTTAATAGGGTTTTGACTTTGTGTCTAATAGTGTTTCCCTTTGGAAACCTAGTTCAGCGTTTTCTGCACTAAGTTCAGCCCACGTCTTTCATTCTGATTCTCCTGGAATATCGCCCAATTGGGCCTTAGGTATGATGTCACAGTTCTAAGAACTGATTTCGCTGCAGAGCACGCACAATGCACTCAGTGTTGCCAAAGGAAAACGCCGAAACAAAGCGTATTGTACAGCAGATTATGACTTCTGTCCAACGTCAAATGATACGGGGCAGATAGCGTCCAGTGTTTCATTCTCTTATGCAAACATGTTTTTCAACTCAAACAATGAAAACATTTATATTTGATATTGTTAAAAAAAATGCGTTCCCAATCGCTCTTTTATACATATAAGTAAATATAGGAAGTTTGTACTTATTACTTTTTGCTTTTAAAGATTCCGGAGTAGCCTAAGTAAGATGAAGCCTTAATTGTCTTGTGTCCGACTACATGCACAGACATAGTAAAATTGCCTTTGCCTGTACATAAGTTGAAAAAGTCTGAAAAAACAGCTCGTATTTGGCTGCAACACGCTTTCTACCTCTAAAACGTAATGGGAAAGTTTGTCAACAACGAGCTATTTTTTCAGACGTTTTCAACTTACAGGCAAAGGTTTATACCATACTCCCTTAGTGTTTAGGGAAAAAATGGGAAGCTTGAACATGCAATGTAAGTTTTAAATTCACTAGATTTTTAACTATACCGTTTCTCCGCTTACAAAGTATAATACTTATACATAATATAAGTAAAATACTTATAATTTATAATATTGTACTTATAAAATTCATTTAGAAAAATACGTGTAATTAATATTTAAAAAATTCAAATAAATGCTTACAAATTTGTAAAAAAATCTCTCTTAATGAACTGAAAGCGAACACTACTACTAAGAATCGGAAGTCCAAAATCGAACTAGTTTCAGTAAGTCGAATTCAACAAAGTTATTGGGAATTTTGCCCAGCGCTGGTACAGAAATAGACCCGAACGACTGTGACTTCAGAGCTCCGTAGTGTTTTTAGCTGGAAACCTGGTGCAGCCCTTTTGCTAATTGTTCCTACAGTCTTCCAGGCAAATCTCGCCGCGGAAGTCTTATCACTGAGAACAGTACATTATTTTTTTTTGAAAAGAGGGGACAGTGGACATAGCGCTCAAATGGCATGCGCCGAGCTCGTTACACGGGGCCATGCTATTGCCGCACAACCTAGACATGCAGGGTAAAGGCCACTTGTTTGCTATGAAATGTTGAATACGTGTTTCAGCTCGGTAAAACAAGAAAACACATATATTTATACGTGAATGACTTGCATTAATTTCAGACTTCATGTCAATGAGATATTTTGCATTGAGCAGTTTTATTTGGTTATTCGTCTATTTTACAGCCATTTTATCACAAAGAGCAGCTTTTTTTTACTTTTGGTTATTGACTTGTTCTCTTAACTGCACCAGCATTAGAAGAATTTGAGTAGAAGAGACTCCAATAATCTTGTTGTCTAGAAGTTACCGTATTTGTTGAAAGTGCAATAAGTGAACTCAGTACCGTGGTACAGTTAACGCACATGTTGGAAAATCAAATGTGATGTGACTTGCGGTAAAGAAAAGAAACTGTAAAGTCTTATGCAGTGCGCGTTTCCTTTCCCTGGCAGGGTAGAAGGCTTCTACAGACCTTTTATCTCGCTGCCTGGAAATGCCGGCGCGCACCGTGCTGAACAGTACTCGTAAAAAAAATCGGGCCCAACCGCCCTATGCTAACGTCCCATAACACTGGGGAGGAAGCCCCGCGAGTCAAAAACGTTCGAAAGATGAAATTCTTTTACGAGCACTGTACTGTACTCGTAATAAAAATCGGGCCCAACAAACTTCCCTATCCTACTGCCACGGCAGTTGCGCGAACGGTGTCCTACTTTTTCGTCTTTCGAACGTTTTTGATCCGCCAGGGTTCCGCCCCAGTGGTGCGGGACGTTAGCATACGGCGGTTTGTAGGGCCCGATTTTTTTTTACGAGTACTGTACTGTACAGTACTCGGCACATAAAACTACCCAAATAAACCGTCCTATTACTAACGTCCCACGCCCTTGGGAGAAAGCGTTGTTGCGGGTCACAAACGTTTGGAAGATGCAAAAGAGTTATGGATATGGATAGAATTTTATGGATAGATTTGTTTCAGGATATGAGATATGTTTTGCTCAGGCTTAAAAGCAGGGCTCCAATTACAAAACTTCTATCTATTAATCGACGGACACATTTTTAACCGATTAATAATCAATCTGTACGTCCGATAAATAAATAAAAATTAATTCGTTTATTTAGTTTTTTACATTCAACTTTTATTTTTATGAGAAACTTATTTTTTATATAGGGCGTTTTTAAGCGTTGAAGCATTTTCCAGAAAACCTTGATTATTTTGCGTGAATTCTCACGTTTTGCCGTATTATCTACTGTTGCGTTGCGTAGCAACAAACTGAATGCATTAAGCGATAGAGCTGTTCGCATTGACTGTGCCAATTCGGACAAAATTACAACATCGCCGATGCCATCAAGAACGTAAAAAGAGGGATGGAAATATCTAAACAGCTCAACAATGCATGCTGTATGGAGAAAAATTTGACAACATTTCATTTCAAGCTTAATAGGCGATTGTAGTTAATTGCAAACTACATGACGAAGTTGTTGAGACAGTAGCACTAGGACATAAATTCTGCGGTGAAGTTTTTTTTTTATGTAAATGCTGATATCGAACATGTCCCGAAATCACATGATGGGGAGTTGACCGCAAGCGAACTCATCGAGTTAAAGCAAGAAAGACACAACGAAGAAGATGAGCAAGAAAATGAAACATAAGGCACCTTTCCTGTTCACTACCCAGAATATTAGAGCTTCCATGGCAATGGTTCAGCTAGCCGTTGATTTTATCGAAAGTATAGAGCCTGATGACGAACGAAGCAGTCCAGTCGGCAGTACCCTGAAAGCTCAATTGCACCGTGCGAGCTAATTTTGAATACAGGACAACGAATAAGCAAACAGACAATTGAGAAATAGTTTCAGCCACAAAGGCGGTTGTCAGAACTTTTATCTGGTAATTAGCAGTGCAATCAAGGTGTTGATTACTGTAAATTTTGATAGCTACGAGTTACTAATGCTTGTGATTAATTTACATATTCGCAAATAATTCAGTTACTTGAAGTATACATTTTCATCATTTAATCCTTTTATAAATGAATGAGCAAAAAAACTTCTTTCTTTTTGGAATTCGATAAGAGTAAAGCTTTTTTAACATAATCTTTCTTATGTATTACACTGTTCCTTTCACGCGGTTTCTGTTTACGTGGCATTTTCGTGGAACCGATCTACCGCGTAAATCGGGGGTCACTGTATATCTTTTCCCTTTCTGCGTTTTTAAACCGTTTTTAAACTGTAGATTACCATGCTGAGGCAAAAAGGACAGGGAATAGCACAGAGGTCTAATTACGGCGCTTTGGGCTGTTTTGTCTCCATTTAGAAGTGGAAGGGCTTGAACCAATCGCTCGGGAAAAGTAAACTGTGAAAGCTTCGCCTTGTATATAACACGATTTTTCATTTAGAAGTATTGCTGTTGTATACCTAGTGAGGGAAAAATTATATAGGTTTCCATATTAATTAATCATATCAAGAACAGTCGAACTCGCTTAACTTCCTGGTCGCGGGACCGACCAGTATAAAACTGAACTAACTATAAAGTTATCTGAAGTGCCTATTTGTCACAATCAAAACAACAACGTATAATATCTTTATATCGTATCAAATATATTATAAATTCTAAATTATTTTCAATAATTCAAGAAATAGTCCGTAATTGAGCGCTGTTTAACATTCTAGAACTTCTACTTTTCCCCATCATAAGCAATTGTCACGAAGTTATTCCGTAAGTCGTCCAGTTTGTTTTACTTGTCCTTAAAAAAGCACTCCTTGTTCATCACCTCAATTTACTTCTGAGCAACTGGAATATGGATTTCGTTCTTGTCATTAGGAAATTGGGAAATAAAAAACATAGAAAGCTGTGAAAGGTGAAAGTTTTTACTCTTATGATTGTATTCGGAAAAAGAACTCGGGAGTTATTCTTGGCATTTTTTTTGTGCGCATTTATGGTGGTCGGTAATTAACTGGACTTACTTATTACTGTAAGATGGCCGACGGGGAATGCAAAAGCTATGAAGCAACAAGAGTTACGAAGTTTATCGAGTTGAAATAAACCGAGTCGGTCTCTATTGAACGAAAAAGGTGTGCCATAAGACTTGAGCGTTAGTATGAAGAAAAGCGTGTTATGAAATTAGACGCGTTGAAGTTAAGGCCCCGGTATACACAAACCCCTTATGGGCGAATAACATGTGAAGATTTCAGACACCATAATATGAAAACGGTCAAAATGTCAAAGATATTGTTTCGATAGTAAAGTTGCTATTAGTGATGGCTAGTACAAACCATCGAGTTTTTGTGAAAAAACGAGCTTGATAAATTTGTAAACTTTGACTGAATGTGTGCTACTTTCTTATTACAGAGAAAAATGGAAATCGGGCAATGTAGTGCACTAGCTCTGATTTTTTAAAGTTTTATGATAAAGAGAAAAAAGAGATCTGTTTGGTAGTTTTTGTGATATTGTGTATGAAATTTCAAGGTTTTGTTTCATTTTATTATGCTTTACCGCTATCCAGAGTTTCTGTTTGACTTCGTTTTGCTTCTGTTATAAGTCACTTGAGCAGACCTATTCTACCTTCTAAGAATAAAAGCGTGTCCCTATCTTTTATTTTTTAAAATTTCGGAAGTTGTGTATACCGCGGCCTTAAGGGGACTCAAATGTGTGCTATGTAGTCTATCTAAATGGCAAGTATGCGCATTGAATCAGTTCTTAGTTCCAGTGTTAGCTCTTGTGCCGAGCCAGGGTTCTTGGAGCGACACTCGGCAAGCACTCAGTGCTTCCAGCTGAAAACGGTGTTAGTCGCTTGGTGGCAGCAGCTGTTTATCATCGCTTTTGACGTGGCTGGTTTCTTGTCGTGAATCCAATATTTTTGTGCGTGATTCATTGTGGGATATCCTAAAATCCACCCTTGCCTACCGACAGTCTATTTATTATCACCGTCTTCATCCTTTGCATGAACTTCTCGTGGATACGTGCTCCATAAAAATCTATAGAATTCTTCGTTTTGAGCAACACACACAATGGGTTTGACCATTTCTAGCTTGTTAACCCGTCTCTTTGGCAAGAAGCAGATGCGAATTTTGATGGGTAATAGGCACTTTAATAGCTTATGAACACCAAGTAATGATATTTTTATGTAATTTAGTGGGTTTGGACGCGGCTGGTAAAACCACCATTTTGTACAAACTGAAGCTGGGCGAGATTGTCACAACCATCCCAACGATCGGCTTCAACGTGGAAACTGTCGAGTACAAGAACATTTGCTTCACTGTCTGGGATGTGGGTGGTCAAGACAAAATCCGTCCTTTGTGGCGACACTATTTCCAAAACACGCAAGGTTTAATCTTTGTCGTAGATTCCAATGACCGAGAACGCATATCAGAAGCCCAGGAAGAACTCCAAAAAATGGTATAGTTTTGGAACTTCGCATAATGATTTGTTCTTAAGACCCTTTGGATCATGCTTAATATTTCTTCATTTTGTAGTTGCAAGAAGACGAGCTGAGAGATGCAGTATTGCTGATTTTCGCTAACAAGCAAGATTTACCTAACGCTATGAGCGCAGCTGAACTTACTGACAAATTAAGTCTCAACCAATTACGTGGAAGAAGGGTGAGATATGTTACATTGCTTGTAATTTCTATACACACTAGAATGCGCTATTTATCGAATTACAAAGAAGAGTGTTGTACTTTAAGGGTCATAAGTTGTCTAGTAATCTTAGGAGTCTTTTATTTCTTAGAATTATTTCTAAACGTTCGTGCATAAATTTTTCATTAATTAATGTTGGTTGGTTTTCTTTGCAGTGGTACATCCAAGCAACGTGTGCTACACAAGGCCACGGGCTTTACGAAGGTTTGGATTGGTTGTCGAATGAGTTATCCAAGAAATAATCTTTGTGTATCAATTTATTGTGTGATTAAACCCATATTACAGATTTGGGGGTGGGGCCTTTAGTTTTCCCAGATCATGATTTTTTTCTTTTGGCCGTGTTCGCATCGTCATATCGTTTCTGTCTTTGTTTTCGTGTTACTTTCTTGTTTCTAAAACAATACGTGGCATGATTTATCTTCTTTGGAACTGTTCACCAATCCGTTTCTTGCGCTTTACTTCAACATATTGGAAGGGGAGAGGAACGAGCCTGAACGGGCATATGCCTGTTTGTAAACAAAAATGGTGAACAGGGGGCGAAAATTATTATGTCGAAGAAAAGCTTTTACATTCCCGGATAAAGAAACTTGTAATGTGCTAGCTAAAAAGAAAAGGTCCAACTATAAGAAAAAAGGGGGTGTGGTGATGGTATTGGGAAGTTTCGTGAACTAAAGGAGACTATTTCGATTGCGTATGGTTTAGAATTCTTGTTCTTTTTTTTCTGTTAGCTTTCCAGTCACTGCGTATGTTTCTTTTATTTCAGAAATACATAATTAATTGTAATAAAATGGAAAACTTGTCTACTGTTTAAAATTATAAGTTAACATTAGTTATGAGTTTGAATTGGTTGCCGCTATTCATGAGCTCTAGAGTGTTTTAAAACGGAGTTGTATAGAGGAGGGATGGGACAGTTTACACGTGGGACAAACCGTACAAAAATCATTACTAATGAACTACTCATTTGATAGTCAGGACACCAGGCCATCTAACGAGTATAGTTTTAGGCTATAATTTTGTCTCCACGTGAAGTGAAAAATAACTACAGAAAAGTGTCCACACTGTCCCATCCCTCCTCTACCAAATACGGAGTTTCTGTAACAGACCTTTGTTACAGCTTCCTCAAGTACTCGATGATTCTGTATTGGCGGTCTGTGCAGTATTTGTACAGTAGCGACAGAAAAAATCTTTCCAGGTAAGCTTTCAAATGGCAAAGGCAAAATCTGTGCACTGGCAAAATCTGTCCTCGCTAGCAATACTTCGGGGAGCGCCTAGAGAACAGCCGCCAAAGCATTTACCCAGGGGATGGGGAAGTTATGCGAAAACCACCTATTTCCCTTGTTAGAGCGAGTTCTTTCCTATAGGGAAGGCTGGGCATCAGCATAACAGCCCGGACCTCTTTCAGCATGGACCGACATGTCCAAGACGGGCTGTACAAAAGATATTTTCTGTCACTATTGTACAGTAGTGTCAGAAAAAAACTCTGTAATTCGGGGACAGTCCTTGTAGGCCCTTTCTGGTTATTGCTGAAAGCCGTCCTAGCTCAGAAGCCTCTTCCAAGGCTTGTCAAGGGGAAAGACCTCTTCCAAGAAAGGACTCATTAACAGCGCAAGGAAGGGAATAAAGTTACTTCTCTCTTGCTTTCCTTTTAATTGTTATGTTTTAAGTCTAACACAACTTAAGGAATAAGGAATCTCGTTCATATTCTACAGCATTTTATAAATGACAACAATCATACACTAAACACCGGTTATAAAACCCGTTTCGAACACCTTATTTTAAACCCCTTTAAAATATATTTTTACGAAACATTAAAAAAAAACACTCCAACTTTTTGAAAATTAGTATTAAGTCATAGCTCCGGCACTCATTCGCTGGGTCATAGAGAATGCCAACGCATTGCATCCATCAAAGAACTGTCAAGGAAGGCGAGTAATTGTGGTGGTGGGGGTAATCCCCATAGCGTTCCCTCCCCTGAGCACTGCATTGGGGATATCGAGGACAGCTTTTGGCCGTGGCTGGAATCGCTTTTGCCACAACTGTCGAAAACGCTCAGTTTTTTTTCTGACACTATAGTACAGTGCTGAGCAAAAAAACCTTTACATGGGCTTGCGCAGAGGTCTAATCTAGCCTCCCGAGGCTGATTTACTTTCATTAACTACCGAAGGGTCTCGAACGAATCAGTTACTTGGGGAAAGGTAGACCGCGCAGTTTGAAAATCTTCGCACGTAATTATGTAAAAAGTATTCGTATTGCGTAATTATTATTGACATGAAATATGCAAAGAATGTTTGTTTTGAATAATTATTATTGATATAAATTAGGGACGAAAATTCTCTTCAGTTGTCTCTTAATTTCGACATCGAGAGGAAAGGTTAAATAACTTTATACGTGAACTGTAATTGTGCTGCAAACAAATTAGTCTTCACAGTCAAGATTAGACTATCAAAACACAGCAGCAAAATGTTTTGAGAGCAATAATAAATAATGTAGATATCAACAATATCTATGACACTAAGTGTTCTGGTTACGTAATCGAGCAATATTTTTGCAACAATACCAATGGCGTAGCTTATGCAACAAGTCGTGTTATCTGTCTTTTTTTCCTACAAAATCGAACACTTTCAATTTTCGCGGTCTACCGTAACTTCGACAGCGATTGGCGACTCTTCAGCACTTAATGAAAGTTAATCACCCTCAGGAGGCTAGATTAGACCTCTGCGCAATCCCATGTAAAGTTTTTTTGCTCAGCACTGTACATGATAACGACAAATGTAAACATTCCTATATCCACGGTTTTTCGTGTTAGATATTTTACGGGATCTTCTCGTGAATAATTGTAATGTAGTGTAGCATTTTATTAAAAGTGTAGCGAAGCGTGTGTCACGTTATAAGCTTTGTAATAATTTCTCAACAGACATTTCAAAAACTTTATTCCTCTTTCACTTCGCTTCCAATTCTCACCGCCCCCGTCTTGAACTGCCAGATTTTTTTTCAGCATCACCTCGTATTGCCAACGTAGGGGTGACCCCACGAACAAGACAACTAAGGTGCTAATTACTCGAGAAGCTGCCCAGGTCAAGCTTGGCTCATACGCTAAGGTGGCTTCCAGGAAAAAGGGATACGACAAGACAACTTCCAGAGAAAAGTGAAATGCCACACATTATAGGCTACTCAGCGGTGGATTATATTGGGTCACTCGAAAAGTCCGTGCAGTAATTTACCCTACATTTGAAAGAGAATTTCTCTGAACATAACTAATTTTATTCAATAATATATTAATTACTTTGTTCGATCACTTTAGCCCAACATTTGGGTTAATCAAAGATTGATTTCTCCAAGAACGTCTTTGCTTTTTTGCAAAAAACTGATCGAGGTGCTTTTTATGGCCTCCAGATTTTCGAATTTTTTCCATAAAGAGAATTTTGAAGAGAGATAAAAAGATGACAGTCTAACGGAGCAATGTCTGGACAGTAAGAATTGTGCAATAGAACATCCCTGGGAACTTGGAACAATTTTTTTTAAGTCGGCAAAGATGTGCTTGGCAAAGATGCCTCTTCTGTTGGTCAATTGTGGACGCTTTTGAGCAATGACATCGTTCAAATTTTACACTTGTTGGCAGTATTTATGACAATTGATGGTTTGACCCTCTGGGAGTAGCTTATAATAAGCCACTTCTTTAAAATCCCACCTGAATCACAGCATCACCTTCGGGTGGAGCCCAGCTTTACGGACAGTTTTTGGATGATTGTCAATTGATCCTCAAGATCTTTTTACTTGTAACGTTATTGCAGACAGTCCATTTTCCATCTCCCGTAATCATCTTCCTGGGAAAAAGATGCCCCTTGCTTTTATTCAGCAATAACTCGGACGCATCTACGCGCTGTTCTACGCGCTGTTCCTGCCGCTCAGGCAGTGCGGGAGCCTGGCGTCCGCTACATTCACGTTTCTAGCTGATTTCGGGTGGTTCGCAACGCTTTTGTGCGATACACCAACGATCTCCTGTATCCTCTGAATTACCAGATGTGAGTTTCTGTTCACCATAGTTGTGATTTGGTCCGCATCGATCAATTAAAGGCGACCCTGTCAGTCACCATCTTAACAACAACAAAAAATCCCCTTCGAAACAGTGGATACCGTTTCCGAACCAGGGGTTCTTTTAGGGCATTAGGGCCATAAACGGTAAACATTTTTTTAGCCGTTTTCGGAGCGTTAAGACATATGTGGAAATTATAACGTATAAAAAGGCGATAATTTACAGCGGTACCGCTCAGCTTTCAGCGTTGAATAAAAAATTCATGCCCACGTAAAAAATCATCCAACTTTAGTTAACATGTCACTGAGAGACCCCTCTTGCTAGTTTGTGAGCAAAAAACTGCATTCGGGCACTTAGAGAAATACAGGGGCTTTTTGAATGCGAAAATGGTCGAATCACTGCACGGACTTTTCGAGTGACCCAATATTAAGTAGCATTATATTGATTTCATAAAAAATAATAATCTAATTTTATTATTTTCCTTCAGGGCTTAGAAACACTAATAACTATGTTAGGTTTAGTACCGCATAAACGAGAAATCTAGTATAACTTGCAATTGTTCATTCCGTTTGCACGTGCAAACGTTGCATGAAAGGGCTTCTTAGCATCTTGGCAAACCTTTATTTCTGAATTTCGTTTTCCTTGTAATGAATTGTTGCTGACTCAGTAATATTATGTGTCTATGTTGTAAAAGAGTGTTTAGTTGGGGTAGCAGATATTCATGAAATGTTTAACTGAGTTTAAATATTGTGATCTGCAGTCGTTATATACATGTTTTTAAAATTTCCAAATGGCACCTTTATTTGACAGCGCCACCGCTTGGAAACGCCACGCCATACGCGCATTGTGTACACCGGTGTTTGGATTTCTCCATTCTATACTTGGGACTGAAAACCATACAATAGGTGAGCTAAAATTTTACAATAAACAGCCCAGCCAAATCTGTAAAACGGTAATTATTGGTACGTTTCATCCAAACAGACAATGGAAGTTACTAGCGTGAATCAAGACACGTTAGAAGCAGTCCAATTGGAACTCGGCGGCGAAGGTGCTTCAATTTTGGCTTTAAGACGACCTTTTGAGCCTGAAGCTCATGACTTGAGCCCCTCGTTCCGTCTTACCCGCTTTGCGGACTTAAAAGGGTGAGGGTGTAAAGTCCCCCAAGACGTCTTATTAAGGCTCTTGGAGGGACTTCACGATGACGGGAATGGGCAAGACCATGATCATTATTCGGTTCAGGCAGTCCTACCCGGATCAGTTAAAATAGGTAAGCCAGTAATTATTTTACACATCCTATCACTCTATAGCTGTAAACCCTTCCCAATCAATCGTTACGATGAATTTCTCTGTCACGTTCAAACATATGTGGTACACGACTAAAGAAATTGGTGCATTACGCGTTAATGTTTTTTGTAGCGACGTCACTGATTCTTTTTCCCATTCTGGCTTTAGGAATTGGGATGGATGCTGCTGTAATTCCTTTGCGTACCGGAAACTTATCCTTAGTTCAAACCACAGATTTCTTTTATCCCCTTGTAGATGACCCTTACATGCAGGGTAAGCTTCCCCATACCCTTATTTAACTGGATCTGCTAATCACAAATTTATTTATGTAGGAAAAATCACAGCAGCCAATGTTTTGAGTGACTTATATGCCTTGGGTGTCACAGAATGCGATAATATGTTAATGCTTTTGGGCGTCTCAACCAAAATGGCCGAAAAAGAAAGAGATGTCGTTATTCCTTTAATGATGCGTGGATTCAAAGTAAGTAAATGGTTTCATAAAACATGATTTGGCTGACGCAAACTTTACGGTTCAAAAGGATTGTGCCTTGGAAGCTGGAACGAACGTCACGGGCGGGCAGACTGTTTTGAATCCTTGGCTGACCATAGGGGGCGTGGCTACAGCTGTTGTTCCCGCCTCGGATATTCTCACGTAACTAGTTGTGACAAAGTCTTCGTCTTTTTTTATTTTCTTGCTAATTAGACCAGATAACGCTGTCGTGGGTGATGTACTCGTCCTGACGAAGCCTCTTGGAACCCAAATTGCAGTCAACGCCCACCAGTGGATTGAGCAACCTGAGCGCTGGAGTCGTATCAAATTGGTCGTGAGCGAAGACGACGTCCGGAAAGCTTACTTGCGCGCTATGGATTCAATGGCACGATTAAACCGACAAGCAGCCAAATTAATGCACAAGTACAACGCTCATGGCGCGACGGACGTCACTGGCTTTGGTCTGCTAGGCCACGCCCAGAATCTCGCTGCCAACCAGAAGAACGAAGTGTCTTTTGTGATCCACAACTTGCCCGTCATCGCCAAGATGGCTGGAGTAGCTAAAGCCTGCGGCAATATGTTCCAGTTAATGCAAGGACTTTCTGCCGAAACTTCAGGTAATTATTTTTACTTCAAAACTAATTAGTTTACTATCATATATCAATTTTAAAGAGTACACCGAATTTTTACCATTGAATTTACGTTATAATCATCAAAATGTTATTCAACAGGTGGATTATTGATTTGTTTACCGCGAGAACAAGCTGCCAACTTTTGCAAAGAAATTGAGAAACTCGAAGGATACCAAGCCTGGATTATTGGCATTGTTGAGAAAGGCAACCGAACGGCTCGTATTATTGACAAGCCACGAGTCATTGAAGTCCCCGCCAAGGAGAAAGACGGCGAACTTTGGTAGAAGCTCCAGGAAACAGCAAAAAGAGAGGGAAATATAAAAAAGTGTAAAATCCTCCCAATTCCTTCAGTTTTTTTCTTTCTTTTTTACAACCTGATTATTCCAAATGTTTTTGTCCCAATGCTCGCAAAACCTTCTCGCTCTTATGATTTAATGTCATGAAAACTCTTTCAAGAAGAGAGAGACGTTAAGGAAACTTTAGCGATAAGGCCCGTAGGCGATGTACGACGAAAAAGTGGGAACATAAAAAATCCTTTTACGTTTGGTGAAATTCTTGAATTTGTACCAATGTTCAGAACAGTTTCGTTCATCGGATTCTTGTGTGAGTGCATTGTAAATTTCTTTTCAGGCATCATAGGACGAATTTCGTAATTGAATGGCACCAAGTATAAATGCTTGTACACATCAAAATTAGAACTTCTAAGGATGGATCCCACCTTCTCAAATTCAGCAAAAGAAAAATTCAAATCCAGTTCAGAGCTATTCAAGATTTTTTACTTGATTCGAAGTCGAATCAAGCTAAATCAGTTTGAATTGTGAAAGTTTTAACCAGATCATTAGTTCTCCTTTTTTACAGTCGGTTAAAATCATTTAAAATTTTGTAAGGCTTCGCCATAATGTTAGATTTAAATTAAGTACGAAAACTACAATTCAGATGAGAAATTCATTGCTGCTGGCGATACCAAAGTTAAGCATAGATGGATAAAAAGAAATTTACATACATTATTATTCTGGAAATTATTTCTAAAGTATTCGGGAAAACTTTTACACATAATTTTATTGAAGTCGGTTCCAGACTATTCAAGTATGTCAAGCCGATTCATTTTGAAATCGCAAAGGTGGTCAGATTGAAGCCTAGTTCTAGTCAAAATACTTGAACGAGTCAAATAGTTAACATACGTAACTTATGCTAACGCCACGGCATTTCAGCGAGCGGTGTCCGACTCCAGCGTCTTCCCTACGTTAGTGACCCGCAACAATGCTTCCTCCCAATGGGATGAGACCACAGAGGTATACAGTAGGGCTGAAAATCGGTTCGACTCGAGTCGAACCGAGTCGAGTGGGTGTCGACTCGACTCGAAAATGATCGACTCCGACTCGACTCGACTCAGCACCGACCGACTTAGATTCCACTCGGCAACGTTTGACTTCGACTCGACTCGATAACCACCGACTTCGACTCGGCTCGGTTTAACAGAACCAGCTTGGGTCGGCTTAAAAGTTGAAAGTAATTTTCACCGGATTCGACCTCTCTTTCTGTGGAAACTATGGAGTTCACGGTGAAAGCAGTAAACAAGTGATAAGGTGAAAGGCTACGTCTTACATTTTCCGTCAAATTAAAAGGGATTGACAGACCTGACTAATCTATTATCACTCTATGTAATGTACAGTACTTTCGTAGTCGTACGCAACGCTTTCTTCTCTACCCTATGTAAGCACCGACTCGACTCGACTCGGCAGTGACCGACTCGACTCGACTCGGTAGTAACCGACTCCGACTCGACTCAGGCAACGTCCGACTTCGACTCGACAAAGACCGACTTCGACTCGACTCGGTTTGGAAGCAGATGAGTCGAGTCGAGTCGAACCGTTTTCAGCCCTAGTATACAGAGAGAGCATTCAGCCTCTTCCTTATGGACCTTTTGTGCCCAGTTTCGAAAGCCCCAGGCTAGTCCCAAGAGAGGAAGGGGTGGGCGAATACTGCTGACCAACCCCTTTCTCGCAGCGGGAAACCTGAAATTTGATTCTGTACGCTGGACCAGTGTTGACCCCCTTTTTTCCAGCCAATCAGCTCGTCGGCTCCAGTTTCGCTCATCGGATCCACTTTTCAACTCCGCCTTTTCCATTCTTTTCTTGGCCACAACTTTTTAACACGGGATGCTCTCTCTGTATACCTCTGTGGATGAGACTTTAGCATACCACGGTTCGTTTAAAAGCCTAGTTTCCACTGCGTATGATGGTGTGATTTGACCGTCATGGACGGGGTTCGCATGCCTAGTGGCACCGGGGGATCACAGCTTGTGACAAAAGACGAGACAGGGAGAAAGTTGAACTGAGCTCAACTTTTATGTATGATGGAGCTGCTTCTATCAATCAGAAAAGCGGTGGGCAGGGCCAGATAACAGCAATGTGTAGCCACACCGGAAGGTTTATGATTGTCACTTGCAGTGGAAATCGCTCCGTGTATATGTCGTCATCGTCATTATGTCGTTTTGACGGTCAAATCACACCATCATACGCAGTGAAAACTAGGCTTATTATACTGACCTTGCAGTCTCTCGGATTATAAACAAGTACTGTGCGTTTGAAAGCTCCTTTGCTACTGACGAATTCATAACGACTGGTGAATGTTGGCTGTTTTCTAATGGATGGGGGAAACATTTGTTGTTAAATAAAAACGCTGCCCCAACCTGTGGTCCGCGGCCTGTTGGGAAGTGGGCCGCGATGCAAAGAGCTGGGGCGAGCAAGCGGAGCTACCGCTTGCGCTTGCCAACCCATTAACAAAGCTTGGGCCGCAGGAAAATTCCATCCTGAAGGTGGGCCGCCAAACCAAAAAGGTTGGGGACCGCTAGTTAAGGTACGCCAAAATCGAAAAACTGAGAAAAACGTAATGTATAAATTTATTCGAGTAATAAGATCGTGGTTTAAGTAACAAGATGGTGTCATTTGCACTGGGAAAGGCACAATAAAAGGACCATGGAAGATGAGATGCAGGAAGTCCATTTTCCCTCCGTTTCCATTATAGATAAAAGATTATTTTAAAGCTCTTCTTTGAGTGGTATTTTGCTTTCTTCAGCTTCACTGACCGTGACGTTAGCCGCTGCTTCCTTAGCTGCGATCACTGCTGCTTGGATTTCGTCGAAAATGGATTCGACTGTGACTTTCGGGCCCCAGGCGTTAATCACTTTCCCGTTAGGATCCACCAAGTACTTGTAAAAATTCCAGTCTGGGTGAACTGACGATTGATCTTAAACGAAAGGACAAGCGTGAGTCTTTTATTTCACTTCGTTTTAAGAATTAATACGACTAGTTGTTAGGTTGCAGTATATTTTGGACTAAATGAATTAGAAGTGTCAATACAATATTCAGCATAATTTAAATTACTTATGAGGCTTTTGTAGGCAGGAACGGCGTCATCACCAATGATGTTAGTTTTAGAGAACATAGGGAATTCAGCGCCGTAGTTAAGAGCTACGAAATGATGAATGTCTTCGTTCTCGAAAGGTTCCTGACCTCCAAATTGATTGCACGGAAACGCTAATACGTTAAATTTACCACCGTAACCTAAAATTGCATATAATCGTTGTAAAGCACGATAATGACTGTCGGTGAAACCGCATCGGCTAGCTACATTGACGACTAATGAAACCTGCAAGAATGAAAATACCGTTAATGGAATGTTTTTCATTACTGGTTAAATAGGGTTGACTTACAGTTCCACGGTATTTTTCCAGCGACACGGTTTCTCCATGGATGTCAGTGACAGTATACGAGTAGAAATCTTTCACGTTCTCCTCTCCACTTGCGAAAACGAGACACGAAAAAAGAAAAACTAACAATTTCCACATTTTGGTGTTAAGGCTTTGTGGCCGCCGGTTAACACGCTCATTCGAGACACGTCGAACTCGATTGTATGCTTTAAGCTGCGTTGTCAGTTAAGAAGAAAACATTCACAGTTTCGTGACAATTCTCACGTCATCTAAACCTAACAACACCTCGTTTCGTTAAGGCAAATAGTGGGTTATCGAAGTATGAAATCAAGCTTCACTGAAACTGTCTTTATATAGAAAAGAGGATTTTCGATTTTTTAAAAGAAGATTAAGGGACAATTATACCTTTTTTTAAAGGTGTTTTAACACAATGAATGACCTGGCAACACCACCGCAAAGCTCCGCCTTTAACCAATCAGGGCTAACGCATATTCGACAGGCCAACGGCCCTTCCAATTCAAACGAACGTGAGAGTGTCAAGCACGAGGACGTTGGAAGAAGTAGTGAAGCTGAAAACTTGACCCTTGGAAGGTATAACAAAGACTGTAAATCCCAAATAAAAACTCTTAGGTATTTGCTTTTTACCCAGGAAGTGATTGTTAGGATCAAACATGTCGCAATTTGATTTTGAGAACCAGTTAAAAAGCCTGACGAGGTATGACATTCCGTTAAAAAACAAATCCTTGACTGGTTTGCGCTACCAACGCAAAGCGAATGATACGTCGGGCAATTTGAGCTGTAATATGTCTAAGATGAACAGCTCATTATCCCAGTCTGTAATGAATGTCTCCACCAGCACGGCCAAAACGCCCAATAAAAAGTCTTCCACAGATTTATCCAAATCTTCAAGGAAAACCCCGGCTAAAACTCCAAAAAAGTCGCCAGGAATTACTGGTAAGGCTCTACTTCCTGTATAAATAAAACGTCTACAAAAGTTTTGTTATATTTAGGTGCTGGTACAAATAAAACACCAGGAGGAGATCGTTACATTCCCACAAGGAATAATAGCAATTACGATGTAGCACACTACTTGCTAGTGAAGGAGGCTCAGAGTGAGAAAAATGGAGCTTACAATGTATCACCTTCCAAGGCAGAATATCAAAGAATTATGTCGGAAAATCTCAATGGTGGAGACCTTGAAAAAGTCAAAATTCTTAGTCATGAAACTAAACCTCCTGAAGCACCTGAGGTAACAAACCACTTTCCACGTGTATCTTTGCATACCAAGTCTCGTTATTCCTTTGCATGCAAGAAAGCAGTTTTAAATGAAAATGTGTTCCTTTTGTGTTTCAGGGTTACATTAACTCCCAAAAAGTCTTGTTTAATCATTCCAAAAGTTCTACAGTCGGTCGGAAAAACCAGCGTTATATTCCTCAGCAGCCTGAGCGCATTTTAGACGCACCAGAAATTATGGACGATTATTGTAAATATGTTAGCTATGCTTAGCCGGTTAGAGAATTTTTATTTTGACGATTATGATATTGATTGCAGATCTGAATTTGTTGGATTGGAGTGTGAATAATCATTTGGCCGTCGCATTAACCTCTCAGCTTTACGTTTGGAATGCTGGTTCAGGAGAGATTGCTCAGTTAATGGAATTACAAGGTGACGATTACATTTGCTCCGTTTCTTGGACCAAAGACGGAAACTACTTAGCGATTGGGCTTAGCACTGGAGCTGTTGAAGTAATTAACGAGGATTTGTTGTACTCTTGTAACATTTTTTTGTGGCTTCTGAAAGCTTTGGGATCCCAGTGCTGTAAGAAGGCTGCGTACGATGGGCGGACATGGCGGCAGGGTGGGCAGTTTGTCTTGGAACGAACACACCGTCACTAGCGGCTCACGTACCGGCAACATTCACCATCATGATGTGCGAGTTCCTCAGCATCACATCGCAACTTTGGCTTGCCATACTCAAGAAGTAGTGCTATGCCTCATTCTTTTCTCCTTTCATTGTCTTTTTAATTAAGTGCAAAAAGAAAAGTTTGACAATTCGGTATTGTAGGTGGGCGGGCTGAAATGGTCGCCCGATGGCCGATACTTGGCCAGTGGCGGTAATGACAATTTGCTGAACATTTGGCCAGGCATGTCTGGTCACGCGAGCATGGATACGCAGCCTTTGTACAGTTTGACTCAGCACCAAGCCGCCGTGAAAGGCTTAGCTTGGTGCCCTTGGCAACCTAACTTGCTGGCCTCCGGTGCTGGAATGGCTGATCGGCATATTCGTTTATGGAATTCGACGATGGGCGACTGCCTGAACGCCATCGATACCCAATCGCAAGTTTGCTCTTTGCTCTGGTCGACTGAATACAAGGAGCTTGTATCCAGTCACGGCTATCCGGCCAATCAGCTCGTGATTTGGAAATATCCGACTATGGAGAAAGTAAGGATAGTTTTTTTATTTTTTATTTTTTTATGAGTATCCGGCGTAAGCTCGCGCCTATTGCCGCTCTCTATATTTTAAACAATTCGATTTTACCATTTAGTGGTCGGTATTTCAAGCAAAAGGGTCGCGTACAGGGTAGTACACAGGGTACTATCCCGCGGGGTGGGGTGGGGGGGGTAAAGGTGTATTGGTGCGGGAAAGGGAAGAGTCAAGGGCACACGTGTAGGGTATGATACGGGCAAAGGATAGGTATAGGTGTTGGTTATAAGACTGAGCTATTTGATGTTAGCTGCAGGCTTACAAAAGATGGCGAGTTCTTGAAATAACTTGGGGTTTGTTAGTACGTTTTGTGCGTTAAAACGTATTTTCAGAGAGCACAGTTTCTGTATTAGCACTGCTATTTCCTTGTTTAGTAGGCTGCAGTTGAAGAGAAGGTGGTTGAGGTATTGTTTTGGTTGCTCTCGACAGGGGCACAGTTCCGAATCACATCTTTTTGTCCGCTTGAGGTAAGCCTCAGTTGTAAAATATGTGGTTCGTACTTGGATAATGGTGGTTCTGGGTAATTTGGTGTGGATGATTCCACGAAGGGATGGTGCAGCATTGAGGTCCTTCAGTGGGCTCGCAACTAACTCCCATCTGGTTCACCATGTTGCCATCATTGCGTCTCCAATTTTCGCTAAGGCTTCTTTCAAAGTGGAAGGAGGAGTTGCCCATATCTCCGTAGCCAGTAGTCTTGCTCAAGATCCGCTTGGTGCGTACGACCTATGTTTCTGAGTCCCGATGCTGATTGGCCATTCCTGCCAGTTCCTGGATGCATAGCTTCTTAGGAGTGCCGACTTTAGTCGTAGGTCTAACGGTAGCATGCCCGTTTCGACCTAAAGCTGCGGTTGGAATCGTAGGGAGTGCACCGGAAACAAGCAGTAAGCCTCTACGGTATATCTGGGTAAATGGTCGAATTCTTGACTCGGATGCGTTGCACCACGCCGGGTAACCGTAGATCAGCTTTGATACAATAGTTGTCTGGAACAGGGTGCGCACCTGTGAGCATGTGATGGACTTGGAGATTTTAGTCAACTGTCGTATTCTGTGCAAGATGTGGCTGGACTGTGCTGTCAGCTGCGTGACGTGGCTCTGCCATGTGAGCTTACTGTCGTAGAGTAGTCCGAGGTATCTCACCACTTCTTTCGGATGGACAATGGTTGTTCCTCAAACGATCGGAGCTTCTTCTGTTGTCCTTTTCTTGAGAAGTGTGTTTGCTTGTTTATGCTTATTGTGAGAATAAACGAAAGTGTTAAATTTCGTTACTTAAGAAACATTTATTCTCTCAGGTTTCGGAATTGAGAGGCCATACGGCCCGTGTACTTCATCTTGCCATGTCACCAGATGGTACCACCGTCGTATCTGGTGCAGCGGATGAAACTTTACGTTTATGGAAATGCTTCGCAACAGATCCTGTTAAGAAAAAGAAAAGCGAAGCAGGGACTAGCGAAAAACCTTCTGCTCTTATGATGACTCGTTTTAGGTAATAACGTTTGATGCTTGTGAATGTTAAAATCTTTTCTCGTGTGACCACTATTTGTCTCGAACAAAAGCCTGTTTGGGCTGATGCCAATTTTAACTCGAAAAGTTTCCCAATGTTCAATGCATGAATATATATGTTAAAAAGTGTTAAATGTTTTTGTAGCTTTGACCAGGATATAAACATCCTCCATTTTGTATTGTAATACAAGTGACAAATGACAGTGAACAACGCTCTGTGCGTTAGAAATAATGCTTATTCGTAGTGAAATAGATATAGTGTCAACATAATTCATGGCGTGCCTTTTAAAGGCTAGTTTCCTATTAGCATCCCACCAAAAAGGACGAAAAGAGATTTTTTGCACAAATAAGGCTCTTCATTGATGAGGTGACCGTGTTCCTCATTTCCCGCCCAACAACATTAGAAAAATTCGTCACCAGCGAGTAGTGAAAATTGGATCATCTCTCATAGCTTTTCATTGACATGGTTTTACTTAAAGAAACGATCGAATTTGCTAGAATTGACTAAAAAGTTCGAAACAAAAGTATTTTTTTTTACTTAAAATGTTGTAATGCAACACAATGTAGAACAAGAGACGGGATTCCTCTTTCACTACTATAGTGCATTATCCGATACACTTTTCTCATTGGACCTAAGTAAAAAAAATCGAGATGATTGGAGAGCTCCTGTGATCGTCAAGCGCTTATAAGGTAGCTGAAAATAGAGGAAACGAGTTACCGTAATTGTTTGCAAGCATCATAAAAGCGAAACTTACCGTATTCCCTTTATTAATGAAAAACGCTGGAGAAAGTTGTTTCAAGGGCTTTCAATCCAATTTTATTAAGCCATCTACGAACACATTGTAATGTCCAAACTCATTCTAGAATCTTATTCAGTTTACGAAAGTGCCGCAGGTAACTTAGTCCTCAATTTGAGCAAGGAACACCACGACGTGTTCAAGAGAAGGACTCCTTACTCACAAGTCACACCAGAGAAAAGTAATGTGACGAAGTTATTGCAAATTCCAAATTTTCGCGCGATTATTCTAAGTACATATATACAGTGGAACCCGCTTAACAACAAGGATCCGGGACCGACCCGCCGGTTAGTCCTTAAGCGGTTTTTGCTGTTATCCGAGATGACTATTGTTATATGATGTAGAACGGGATTTGAGAAACACTTGCCGTTAACCCGCTAGGTACCATTTTATCCGAGTTGTTCCACTGTAGTTTGGAAAGGACCTAGTTTAAATCCTTTATCTTAACCTGCTCGCGGCTATATTTTTATGCAAGTTTCTTGATTTCGAAAAATCTTGAAACCTCGAAATGAATTGATTTATATAACTGTTTCGAAAATGAACAGAATTGTATAAAATGTTTACAGATTTAGATGATCCGAACTGAAATGACATTAAAATCACTCGGAGTTAACTGACTTGCAGAATGGAAGTGCATTCCATTTAATTTGCTCAAGACTTATTTGTCATTAGTTCTTAATAAATACTCAAGTTCAATTAAATAAATTAGAGCTTATAATAGATTTTCAACGGATGTTTAACAGATGTTTTGAATCGGACGGAAAGTTCTTAATTAGAAGAACTAAAACTTTAATCGTCTATCACAATAGTCTATCTGCCTGTATCATACTTGTTTGATACTATTTTTTTTACAAATACTCCACGATTTATGGTCTAGTTTCTCTCACCGTAGAAATAATTCTATTTCTGCAGATTACTTGTGTCAGAGTACTTTTTTCTAATAGCCGTAGTTTCTTTCAATTCTCAAGCCCGGTTAGCTCAGTCGGTAGAGCGTGGGACTTTTAATCCTAAGGTCGAGGGTTCAAGTCCCTCATCGGGCGACAGATTTTTGCCCTTTATTTTACTGCAATGAACATTCTAAATTTCATCGTTTACTCTAGTACAGCAGAAAATAGTTATCTTTTTATCCTAATAACAAGTTTTTGATTATTCTGGAATTTAATTCCTTCCGACAGTTTCCCTTGACATTGCGTGTTCACGTGTTTTCCATTGAAATAAACAAACTTTGGAATTTGAGCTCCTAAAATGTTACTGTATTAACTCAACGTTTCGTTGACACTTTACGCTTGCTTTGTTCCCCAAAGTCTCGTGACCTATCCTGTTGAAAATTTTGCGATTTTTCTCCCCATGGCTGTTTTCTCCATGGCGCAGCTTTGATATTACTGAACGATAGTGGCTCCGACCGTACTTTCCGCCTAGGCACGTGCGCTAGAGCTTTCTCCCAGTCACCAGACAATCGCAATTCCAATAATATACTCAGCATTTGATTAAGCGTCAACGATTTTCCACTTCCGGCTCCCCAGCTAAACAAAAAGTCCAGAAAATAAATACCCATTTAGATTTCCATCAATTCTTTCAATATTTTTGGATTATTTTCTACTTAATGTTGCTTATTCGATGTCTTACTCTAAATATCTGTCCAATGGCAATTTTTGCATCTTTAAACCTTCTCGTTTGGCCTTGGCTAGCGT
The DNA here is from genome assembly GCA_020615345.1 of Triops cancriformis. Lineage (NCBI taxonomy): Eukaryota > Metazoa > Arthropoda > Branchiopoda > Notostraca > Triopsidae > Triops > Triops cancriformis. The sequence continues at coordinate 29,019 of JAHZNP010000643.1, forward strand.
TAAGGGTTCGCTGTTACCCCGGTCTACGATCCCGCCAATAATGTAGACTTTGTCATGGTCATAATATTCCATTTCTTCTCGACAATGCGGTGTCAAGTAGACGAGTTTCTCCTTCGGGTAATGATCCAGATAACTGTTGGTATCGACTTGCAGGGGAAAATCAGAGTCGTACAAGGGTGGGATCATTCTGTGCAAGTGCTGAAAAGTATCTCCATCTTTATTCGCATTGCAAAAATGCAAGAAAAAAGGTTTGGGGTGACTCCTGTTTTCTGCGAATGCCAAAGTAAGTTGTTGGGCGGCATTTAAGCGTTCGCGCTTGGTCATGTGTGTGTCGAAACCCATATCGTAAATAAGGTGTTCACCAAAGCGGTGGCTAATGAACATCCTGTAATTGTCCCAAGCGTCCATGGCTGATTCATAGATCTTCACGAACATAGCGTTATGGCCCAACCCATACTGAATGTGGGAACTGATTTCTTTCGGGGCCCGATGAGCCAATTCAAGTTTGCGCGCTTCCTTTTTCAATTTATCATTTTCCCTTTTCTTCTCTTTGATGAACAGGAACAAGTAGTATTTCTTCCGTGCAGAACGGCTCGGTTTGGAAAGAACTTCGGGCCACTGGTAAGGTTTAATGTGTGTTGGCACTTTTTCGCCGTCTTGAAGCCAAACTTGGTGCTCGAACTGCAGCACCTGAAGTTTCTTTTTTAGTTCAGCGTCTCCGTTGGTTAGAGTTCCGATTTCTGCTTCTGTAAGTGGAGCATGGTCAAGTTCTGGAGTAGAAGAGGACGAATTTGAAGGGTTATCATATGTGGAAAAAGACTTAGCGAATATTGGCCGGATCAGGGATTCCCACTTCAACCGTGAATTCTTGATCTGATTAATACTTGGAACGGGTCTGGCACTAAGAGTGGACGTCCTCGTGGGCAGCTTCAATTCAGGAATTATTTTGAAAACTGAAAGCAAAGGAGTTAATTTGTTCCATTTTTTATACATTTTTACACGTGGTTTGTTTAGGTCGGCGGTACCCGATAGTTATGGTATATTCTGTTGTTCCAGCTTGGTCTGTCGCGGTTCCTACTTCTTTCAAATGACGACGATCCGCGAACTACACGCGTGGGAGGTAAGGATAGCATTAAAAAATGCAGTGATCTGGGAGGTCATGGGTATTTAAGTGAATTATCATATATATTACTTTGATCACAATATCTGACAGAAATGCAACCAGAGAGTGAAAAATGTCCGCACAGATCTGTCGCACTTCACAGTCCGTTCAAACCCTTCGTCAAGCGTTGGGCCATCTATGTGAGTAGTATAACACTTCTATGTGTATCATAAATCTTTTCAACTCCGTCGGCTAGTAGCCTGTACGTTTTGTATCCAAAGATGTGTTCAAATCAGGAAGTGCTACCCGACTTGAAATCAAAGGATAAATTGACCCAAAGGTTGCAATTCTGTAAGAAATTATTTTTTAACATGTGTAACTCGTTCCTTTAGGTCGAAGCTTTCATGCTTAAGATGCCAAGGATACAATGTAAACGTGCTGCTGCGTGGTTCTGATACGTATTGCCAGTCGGCAAAAAAATATATTTATATTAGGAAGACTACCTAACATTACTTTTCTATAGATCGTGCTTTGTTCAAGATGCACACCACAGATTCAGGTCGACCATCGGCAAGGCTAGGTGTGTCAGACCGGGCGATTCTCTCCTGTTGGCATATTCTGGCGGTCTGGCCAGCGGAAGTATGCTCGCCATGGTCAAAGAAAGTATGAAAGACAATACCCAGCATCGGAAGCTCATGGTTTCTCCCACAGTTCTGTACATAGACGGTAAGTAGAGTGTATGTACCTTTTTTTTTTAGCTCACGCTTTTGGTTTCACTTTTTAGAAGGCTGTATATTTGATCGCTGCCCCAAGGAACGCGCAGAGCTAACACGAGTTCTGGCGACATACGTTTCTAGCCTTGGCTTTACCTTCTTTGCCATCGGCTTGGAATACAGTCTTGCATCCGACGCCGATTTTCCCGGTTTAACGCCTTGTGGTGGCGATGGAGGTGGCTTAATGACGTCACATACTTTAGAAGCCGAATTGAAACTTCTATTTTCCACTACGAGTACTTTGACCGCCAGACAAGAATTACAAGTTCGCTTGAGGTAGTTTCTAATGTCGTAATTTGTTGTTTGGAATTTTAATCTATGGTTCACCGTTTTTTCCTAGAAACAAAGTTCTTGCACAAGCCGCCTACAGACTCTGTATCTCAAAGGCCTTTGTTGGGTCTTCTGGATCTCGCTTAGCTGCTCAGCTGTTAATTTCCGTTTCTCAAGGCCGTGGAGGACAAATACCGCAGGAGATGGTAAAAGTCAACTAAGAGAAAGGAATAACTTCCATGATGAAATATTTTCCTCACTTAAGGGATTCTCGGACGAACGCAATAGCCAAGTCCGAGTCCTTCGCCCACTCCGGGAATTCACGGATCGTGAGCTCGGCTATTTTTCTCATTTTATGTCGGTCCCATCGTTCGTCTTTTCAACTTTGTCAACTAAGGTATGCAATTTCTCTTGTAAGAGATATATTTTGCCTTTTTTTCGTGTAACGAGAATGAACGTGTAATTAGGCTCCATCCAACGCTAGTATTGCGAAGCAAATTGAGGGTTTCGTGGCCAACTTGGAGCACCATTTTCCCTCTACAACGTACACCTTATTTCGAACAGGAGACAAAATAGCGGCTCGCAAGGGGAGAGGGAAAGATGCTCAACATTTCTGCTTGCTGTGTCACGTAATCTTTTTCCCCCCTTAAAACCGACTCAATTACACAGTAACTAATTATTAACGACATGCTGCGACCATAGTCCACACTAGAAGCCAGCGAAAGTTCTTGTTCAGCAAAACAGGCACGTCTGTTTTCGCAGATCGTCTCTGCTATCGGACCAGAAAGACTACGTGCGCAAGAAACCGAGTTTTTACAGATGAATGACAAGCAGTTGCGGGAACATTTGTACGCCATGCAAAGGCCGCCTGCTGCCATCCCTGGCTGCGGCTCTTCTAGCTGCTCCAGTACGACCAAGGAAGGTTCGGCGTGGGAAAAGTATCTTTGTTATGCTTGCAAGATAACAATGGAGGATGTGGTAAGCGGCGTTAAGGGTTAATTTACTGCTAATAAGCTGACAAAATGTCTTTTTTCCCCTTCTCTGTCGCCATCTCGCAGAAGGAAGTGCCAGCATTCTTGTTAAGCACAGCTCAAGACGCGTTTGAACACGAGAGACGAGAACGCATGCGTGAGCAGATCGAAGATTTTTTGTTATAACAAGTGCTAAGCAAAAAACGTAAAGAATTATTGGGCGTAAATACATTTTAATAAAGGAGAATTCGCTTTTCAACGGGTTTGCGGCAAATGGGACACTCGGACATCCGATCGCCACACATTTGACATGTGCCGTGGCCACACAGGAAAATCATGTTCTTCAGACGATCGAGGCAAACTGGACACATCGTCTACAGACGCCCCAAAGAAGAAAATCAAATTAACTTTACCTGAAGTAAAAAATCAATTCACTTACCTGCTCTTTGATGTCTTGTAACTGCTGCTGCAGTTTCTGCAAGTCTGGGTCGTTCGTATCCCGGCATCCATTATTCATCAAGGGTTGGATAGAGTCGACATGGGGGCCAATGGCTCCGCCCACTGCCATGGGTGACACTTCTATCGTACATTTACATGAAAAGGTTTCTGATTAGCATGAAATCGGACGAACACATATTACGGAAATTACCATTTCCACCGCAGCAAACTATGAAGGGAACGATCTTGTCGATCTGGGATCGACACTGGACACATTTCTTCATCAACGCTGCGCAACCCTCACATGCGCACATGTGACCGCAAGGACGGAATAACACCGAAGCCTTCTTATCAGAACAGACGACACATTCTTCAATCTAAATCGTACAAGAATGAAAAATACAAGCTCAGTTTCCCTTCAGGTATTCTGCTATGAAAGAATTGAGACCTTCATTCTCGTCTGGACAACTTCTTTGCAAATGAGACATTTCTTAACGCGCGGGGCGCAGACCAAACAGCACGCCACATGACCGCAAGGTCCAAACAGTGTATCTCTTTTCAAATCCGAGCACACCATGCATTCTTCAATGGTCTCAAAGTCTCCCGCGTCCGGTAGCGACGACGCACCTTTGGGTTCACCTGGCCTGTACCGACGAATCGGGTTAAGAAGAGTTGTTAATTTGCGGGAATAAAAAAAAGGACTATGAATCCATTTTACTTACGTCGCCTTGTCTTTATGGCACTTGGCCAAGGCGCGGCACAAGTTCGGATCCGGACAGAGATCTAAGGGCGTCAAGCCTTTCTTGTTTTTCAACGTCAAGTCGGCTCCATTAGCCGCCAAAAATAAAGCGATCGAGGCGGAAGATTTTTTGTTGGCACCTTGCGTTCCCAAGCCCATCAGCAGCTGAAACAACAGTAAACACCGTACTAATATTAGTTTCATACACAACTTTTCTATTATGCTGAGAGGTGGTGAAAAGTCCTGTTTTACTGAATAATTATGTCCATTACTGCCAGCACTAACTTTACTGCTTCCTTCTTGCATATCTTGTAGCTGCCGGAGTTGCGAAAGCGTGTGATGCCTCAAGGCCTCGTGTAATGGCGTGTCTCCATCTTTGTCGGGTAAGTTTAAGTTGCAGCCTTCCCTGACCAACAACTGTGAATTCAATGAGGATGAATTAACATTCTGATTATGTTACAGAGATATGAGGCGTAGATACCCGCACTATCTGCGTATGCTGTCGTTCGACCGCCAGATGCAACGCTGTTTGCAAGTTGACGTTCTGTAGGTCCGTGCGGGCTTTACCTTGTCGCACCAGCAATTCCGCCACTTCGACATGGTTATTCAAAGCCGCCAAATGCAAAGCCGTGTAGCCGTCGTCTTTCTTTTCATCCACAATCCAAGGTCGTGGCAATTTAGAGAGTAAAATACGCATAGCACTGCAACGGGAAAACGAAAACGCACACATTGAGTTCCCTTGCACAGTGCTACGTAAGAAAGCTCACGAACAATTCAGTTACGTTTTAAGCCTTCAGTCATTGGCTTTCCATGTGACAATGGAATCCACACATCGTACTAATAATATAGTAAATATTTCATAAAATGGTCATTAACAGACCGTGATGTGACCTGGCCGGGCACGTTCAAAGCGATTAAATATACAGTCTTAAAGTGCTACCTCGTTAAACAGTACGAGAAAAAAAGGACGCCAAAAGTGCAAACTGCTTTCTGAACATTCAAATCCATCACACTAGAACCTTCATTTACACCACGGTATGACATAAAGTCATGCGAACAATATAAGATTCTCGTAATCCTCCAAATTGCAAATAAATGCCTCCCTAAAATACAAAACAAACTCAAGTTCCTCAGTGTAAAACCATAGGATTGAATGGCATTTTTCGAATTCTGCATCTGGAAAACAACACTAACTACGACTTTCTTTTACTATTTATTATTATAAACAAAGTTTTTCAAATTTATTTTATCCCACGATCTCTCCTTTACTCCCGTCTCTGATTTGTAATCTCTTTTTCCTGCAAAAACTCTCATTTGAGCATACTGACAAATAAAGCTTCATTACTTTTTTTAGTGCGAAACGAAGCGCCCAATGGAAAACTTGGTTTTCACTAATAATATTTTTTTCTTTTACTTTCGGAAAAAAACATGTAGTACGACAAACAATCTCGTCCTGAAACGCTTTATATGCCATAACCACACTTACGGAGGAAGTCGCCTCCCTCTCTTGTAGCAATTACCAAAATAATCAACTCACTTCGTCTCCTTTCTAAATACAACTCCCTGTTGTAGGCCCTTTGTAGATCACACCAAATAAGGACCGAAGGGAGATTTTTGTTACGTCAAAAAATCCACCGTTCGTAAAACGTCCTCGGCGTCGCAGCTCTGGCTCCAACCCTGACATCGTGCCACGAGCTTGGCCTGACATTTTTGGCACCCGCTCGTAGAACTTGTCATCTCTTCTTCTTGTTTCTCTTTTTTTTACTCCCCGTTTCCTTATCTGCCTTACAGCGTGACATAGACACACAGATAACTATATTATTTGCGCCCCCTGTGCTGGTTCGGGGGTGAGGGGGGCACCATGAGCTCCCCCCACCAGCGCGTCCAACCCCTGCAAGTAACGCGAACAAGGCCAGCAATCAGTAAGAACAGAGATCGTGCAGGCGGAGGTTATTAGACCATAAGCTGTTGATGGTAAAACGACCTTTTCTAAGATCCTCGCGGGGGTAAAAACTCGCAGACTGTAGTCGGTTACATCTGTCTCAACGGCTCCTGGCCTTTTCTCTCGCTCCCTCTAACCCCCACCCCACTTGACCAACTTTCCCGTCTTAAAACTGGTGTAAACCATCGCGGCAACTTTTCGTTGGCGTTTCCTCTGCCATCCTGGCTTCCTCCCTAGACTCTTTGCTTGGGGTCACCAAATGCGAGGACCCCCAGCAGCTGCCTACCACATGTGGTGTCACCATTACAGAGCCCCCCCACCCCCTCATTCATTAGTACCAGAACTGGCTTGACTTTCCCGCCCCCTCCTCTCTGTACATATTGTACCTTCATGTGATGGGCCATTACATGGTGATGGGAAAAACGAACGGGTGTCAGCAAATTAGCTGCTCTTAAATACAAAGATTAAAAAGATTAATACAACGAAATTCAGAAATAAACGATCATACATTTTGGGGACTAACTTTTTCCATTTATTCTGTGGGAAATGGTTTCACGGGTTGAAAATGTTTCGGGGGTATAAGTTTAGAATGCTCAAGTCTAACGATGGGCGTCTTCCGTGAAGACCCGTCGCAAGGAAAATGTTTGTAGTCTATAAGAAAATAAAAATACACAGACAGCCGCCGTGGTATTTCCCTTTAGGTTTTGTTGGCGATCCAGTTGCGTTTTGTTAGCTTGACACAGGCGGGAGGACCTCTCGTTCTACAAACCCCAGTCATCCTGATTTCGTCATGAAACAGTCAAATTGCAAAGCTGTCTTGGCCGGTTTTCAACGCCTCAACACAGTACGGATCGTAAAAGTTATAAACTGCAATTACTAAGTTACAGTGAACGAATTACAATAAACGCGTTATAACTAACAAATTGCAATTAAAGTAAAAACTATACTATAGTGTGTTAATTGCACTGAGACTTTATGTCACTTATTTTCAGCAGTTCGCTATATGCACTCAAGCTTCACGAAGAAAATGAATGAAGGACGGTTCGAAGCCAAATCTTTTTGATTCCACAATTATTTTTGTTTAAGTTTTAAACAGGGGTTTGCTAAGATCTAAATTATACTGTCGTAATAATAAATGACTCATCGTTGCTTGTAACCTACAAATGTAGAATACTTAAACGTACGACACTTAACGTCTGAAAAAAATGCCTTTACGAACTGTTTAGATGCAAACGTTCTCTTTAATGAAGAAAGCGTGACATTTGTTCAAGGAGGTACTTGTTCGCTACATAAGACAGTACATTAGGCTGCGTTGTGCTCGACGGGGAAGAAAGTTGTCCCGTCATTAATTTACTGCAGAAAGATAACAAAACGGCCTTTTTCTACAGATTATGTAATAAAAAATGAGAGCAATTTTGTCCCTTTTTGTGGCAGAAGAAGTGAAACAATTATTCATAACCAAACGAGCACGAGGACATGTCTTTGCCCAATAATGTGGCCGTTTGTGGGCGCATTAAACAGATTTCGTTTCGGGGAGAACTTTAACTGTTTTGACGCAGCCTTTTCTTTCCGTTGCATACTTTGTGTTCAGCACGCGCAGAGCTAGTACTAAGTCAGATGCAACTTGCAACCTTGTCTCGAAATTCAACTTCCGCTGGGCTCAAAAATGTTCCAAAAATAACCGTTCCGTACAGCGGGGTTTCGTGGACCGCGGTACACTAGTGCGTAAACCTCGCAGACCCACAGGATAAACCGTGCGATTTCCTTTCACAGCGAAGGCGAGTGTTACAAACACCGCTACGGTGCGGAAACCTTCAACACGATTCGAAACCCACAACAGACACGAAACCGAATTTTGCATGCGGAATGGTTGGTGAAATAAAAGCGAATAAACTGAATTCAGTAGCCCGTCTTTCGCTTGAGAGGATGGATGTCGCACTAATTTAACAATGAAAGTTCGTCACGTGGGAGGTAGTGAGAAGTTACGCGAAGTTTCCTTATTACATCACACCTGGCATTGATAATCAATGCGAGCTTTATCTTTCCGTCAACAACGATGTGAGACGCTCCAAAAGATTTCGCGAAATTTCCAAATTTTAACGTTAGGAAAGGAGTGCACAATTTCGTGGTTATTTTACGAACTCACCCAAATTTCCAATAAACGTTCAAAGGAAACATTACAGAACAACGAACATCTGCTTCCGCAAAATGCAACTTTTTTTTTCTTGTCAGCCAAACCCCGCCATGGAGGACTAGCATGTGTCGGAGAACCGCTTGGATGAGATTTTCCCTCGCAAGTTACAAGAAGCTCTTTGCAATAGAAGAACTGTAGACAAGGGTTAAAATTGTCTGTTTATAAGAAAAACTGCCTGTAAAAGCACGATACTCTCCAAAGTCGACAAGATTATCTGTGCACATTTTCCTGGTGTAGGAGAATAGTATGTGATCATCTTATGAATTTTCACACAGTAATTGGGTATAAGCGACTGTAGAATGTGTATCCTATTCGTCACGTACTAACTAACCGGACGTAAGGGTAAAACTTCTGTCGATCGCACAATATCTGTATGTAAGGTAGTGTATAATCGACACTTCAACAATTGTCACGTAATACTCGGGACGCAAAACTTTATTTTGTAAGTAATCTGTCAATTCCTATAAATACTCGGTTATAGGAGACTTTCAATGAGCATTCTATCGATTTTTCGAAGTACTCGGATGTAAGAGACTACAGGCTGTACTACTGACGACCCTACCAATTTCCATGCAATAATCGTTTATAAGCGACTGGACGGTGTGCACTCTATAAGTTTTAATGAAATACCTCTAGGTCAGAGATTGCATTGGTTAGTATAAATCCTCGTTAACTACCCGGAGCGTATGAGTGAAGTAGATTAACGTTTTCCAGGTGTAAGAGACCAATGGCTCGAATTAATGAATTGTCCCACAAGACCTTGATGTACGGGACAGCGTAAAGCGAAAGGACACGCAAATACAGGAAATTTTCACAGCGCAAGACTTTCCGCCCTGATTTTCTCAAGTGTCTTACATCCAGGTTGGACTTCAATGGCTAACGCTGTAAGCTTTCCGTGTTCGTCACGGAACTTCAATGTGTGCAACGACCAGGAACTTTGTACTGTAAAGGTCTTAGCTCATGTTTAGCCCCACATTCCCTGGCCCACACTGGGTCCTGCCCGAAATTAATCAAGTAATTAGATCTGTGGCTGCCAAGATGACGATGAGTTGGGGAAGTGTCACCCGAAACTGGCGCTACTGAAGTACGAAAGCCAAACTGGGAGAGCTCGATACAAATTAACAAGGCACAGAAAAAGACGACGGATAAAAACTCGGAGGCCAGTGGCATCCCGAAATGATTCATCAAATTAACACGAAAGCATGTATACCATAAGCCCAGGCAATCTCGACCTTGTGGGAAAAAAAGCCTCGCGTATGGCTATGCAACTCGCATACAGCAAATTCGGACGAAAGACTTAATCAAATTATAAAATAAGCGACTGCACCCTTCGCCTTTACCCCCTATTCCACCCAAATGAACGGACATTTGCTGTTACTTTCCTCCAATTTTCACTGCTTACTCGAGTTCCCCTTCTCGCACACAAAAATTGACAAATAATGTTGAAGAACAGTTCATACATTTTCTCTTTCCTTTTCATCCTTATTTGTCATCTCCTTATCATTACCATCTTCATCAGCCTCCCAGCTCCGCCACACTCACTCCCACAATTATTACGTTTCCCTTCTGCCGTCTTCCCTCTCTTCTCCCATCAGAAACTTGCAGCCATCATCTAATCCTTCATTTGACCATTGACCCTACCACGCCCTAAGCCGCACTTGCATGATATCTCTCGGAAAAATTGGGCTTGATCCCTTCTCGTGTCAAAGTGTCACCACGCAAGAGCACACGTACATGTACGTCTCTTTTCAAGGTAAGAGACTCGCAACAGTGAACAGTGGTAATTCACCCACCCTCCATACAGACCCTACCGTTACCCAACACTGTACATTCAGTGTTCGTGTTCTTGGCACCCATTGGATCGCAAAGAGTGAAGATTTCTCGTCCTCACGACTCCGAACAAGAATAGTACCAAGATGGTGGACGAAAGTCTGTGGATTAGTGCCAGACTTCAAAGTTTTTACCCGTGAATGTCCCTCCCCCCTCCCAAAAAATCTCAGTGTGCCACGCTCTGAAAAATTCCTCCATTTTTTCCTGTGCTAGGCCCTCAGGACAGAAGGCGGACTTGAAAGACTGTTGGGTAAAGGGCGATCCCGTAAATAGAAATATTTTCTCCACTAATCTTCGTAACAAACTCCCTACACCAACCCTCGAATCCCCAAAATAACTAACGCCTAAGGTTTGGCACTCTCCCTATACCCAAAACACACCGAACACACACACACATACAACTCGCACCAAGCCAACAGACCTAAAAGTAGTAAGAGGGAAATCCGCGCATGGATCCATGTGTATGTGTGTGAGTTATAACTGGAAGGGCTACCAAGTCTTCGCTTCCTTGGCGGACTTACCTCAACCAGCGGAAGCAGGGGGCTAGAAATACTCCTGCCTCTCCTGCAAACTCCCCCTTCTAACCCTTCCCCTAAGTCTTAACACATCCAGGCTATTTTAACCCAACTTACAATTACAACCCTCAAAAGAAAAGGGGGTAAATCTAAAAAAATCGTGGAAATGAATGCAAAAACCATTGGATAAGACAAATGGACCTGGTTTGACCTGATCTTGCCAAAGCAGGAAAACCGAGAAACCGAAAGGGGGGCCTGTTAAATAAAACAAGGCTAGATAACAGCTTTCAAGATTACAAAATTTCGACCAGGGAGAGGGAAAAAAGGTCAACTTGGGTCTTGCTTATAAACGCTACGAGGGTTACCAGGGGGTGCAGAGTCCAAAAAACGACGAATAAGCGAAGAATCTGATTATAAGTGAAGATTATAAGCCACGAATCTGATCTGATTATAAGCGACGAAGAAGCGAAGAAGCTGATGATAATAGGGAATTTGCGAAAGGGTGCTTGAAGTCCCAAAAGCAACAAGACGTATGTCTTCGAATGCCTGAAGACTCTTTTTGCGCCCTATCTTTCGTGTGTTCTCTATCTATAGTATACATAGCGAGTGTACGGAGTTACAGGGAGACGGGCCCGCAGACATGGCTCCGACATCCTTATGCGAAACCTGTACCTAAATATAGTCAGTACTTGGTGGTGTGGGGGATTTTTCGGGGTGCTTCCCCAAAAGCACTCCTGGAGCTGTGTTAAAGGGGACGCCCCAACTTAGGATAAAAGGCCGCAGCCTCCATGACCGGCTTTGCAGTGTCACTCTTGCGACCAAATAGTAACACTTCCGTCAGCTCCTTCAGTTTTTCTCCAGTGTTTGCGAAACCCAGTTTTTTCAAACTTATTCCACTACACCAGTTGTTGCACTCCAGGAATCTGCTTTTAAACCCCGCGCCCTGCTTCCAACCTACAAACTCCACAGCCAGTACAAAGCTAGATCCAGTATCCAGTACTTTCGAGTAGTAGTACTAGTGCGTAGTTGTTATATTAAAATTTGCCCTTTGCATTTTCTTCAAAAGCTCATTTGCCTGCAATCTTGGTGCCATTCAAACTTTCCACAAATTTCGTTTCGCAGTTTCAAACCGCCTTAGCTTACCACTGGCTTCGCATAGATTTTTCAAGCGCCAAGTTTTCCTTCTCGGAAAACTTTCATTTCTTGTTTTTACTGTTTCCACTTGGCGCGTACACAGAAAACGAGTGAAAAAAATGTATTCATGCGTTTGGCATGAATACATTTCTTATCAAGTTTGGCAGTAAAGGCAATTTTTAGTAACGTTTCCTCTTTTTGTTGTTGTGTGTGCGTGTGTGAGTGTAAGCGACTCGTCAAGAGTCCCGGGAATTCGAAGAGAATGGTGCTAAGTTTAGAACCTGCAAGATGTGGTCTAATTCTGCCAGGAACCACGGACTTCCAGGTCTTGCTTCCCTCACATGGTTCCAATTATAGGTGCTAGCCTGACCAGGGCTTATAGACCCCCCCCCTCCCCCCCCCCCGACCCTCAGTTTTTCTTGGGTCTTGTCTCTTCCTTCCTTGCCAGATTGCAGGCCCAGACCTGCAAGAAGATAGCAGCACCGGTAGCAATAGCACTAGCCGGAGCTAGCAGGAGAGAGAAGGGTTCCCCAACTAGTTCAGAGTACGAGCTCCCAAATTTACAGGAACGGAACTTCTTGTCTTGAAAATTGCCCTTATTCCTCAAGAACCTCGAGACTCGTCCGCAGATTGCCCCAGACACTTTTAACCCTCTCTCTGTCTCTCCTCCTTTTCTCCTTCTCTCTCTCTTTTCTCTTCAGTACGTATCCTCTTCTGTTTGGCTCTCTTACAGTTCCTTATCGTCCTATGCAAAGCTTTAGTTTGAGAAAGAGTCTGGGTCACTAGTATCCGAGCATCTTTTTTCTCATTTACACGAGACACACTCTACGCGTCCGGCAGCAGTTGAAGAACAGCCTTCGTCCCTAGCTTGACATTTTGCTGGAAGCCGAGGAAGAAGAACAAGAAGACGACGAAAATGTGTCGTTCGCTTTCACCATCAGGGTCGTCGTCATCATCAAGTTTCGAAAAAGCTCGTTGGTGATTTTCCCAGCATTGCGTGATTTCGGCTGTTCATATTTGCTCCAGTTCCAACAAGAATTTAAGTGAAAGACACGGAAGCCCTCCACCCACCCACCCACCCAACAAGCCAAGCGCCCAAGGTTTCGATGTCGTGGTCCATGCTTCCTTACTTCCCATAGCGATATGACATATGGAATGTAAAGAAGTATGGAGCATTGCTCGAAGTTAACTTCACAACATTTGGGTTGCTCCTTGGCCAAACTTTCTAACGGCTCATCTACGTGTGTGTGTAAGATTTCGTTTCTTATTGTGAATAACATTGCCTTTTGTTGTTTTTCATGTGGGGGTACCAATACAAAGCCGTGAGACTTTCGATCTAGTTTCTGCATTTTTTTAAATATTGAAACTATTTACGATACCAGGAGTGTGGGGTGTGTTCATTTTCAGATACGTTAACTGATTTTTCAAACGCGATTTTCAGACTGTTAAATAGTACTACAGAATGTTTGAAGTCGGCAAACTTTTCGGGAATGCTCAACATGGTCAAAATGATATAGCTTCTAGAGATTATCAAGATTTTATGTTTTTTAGAGCAGTCGAACATGTAGAGACTTTCCAGTTTTTCAAATTTCTAAGTCTTGGAAAATTTCTGGCACTTTAAAATCTTAACCTTATCACAATTTTAGCTCTCTGCAAATTTACTTGATTTCCAATTCATTCAGAATTCCTGAATTTCCCAAACTCGTAGGAGTAACCGGAATAATTCATGTTCTAAGCGCTCAAGCTTTCTGATCAGGCCTACAATTAGGAAAGGACGGACCAAACGAATCTGGCCCTTCGAATTTCAATGAGCGTTTGGCTTGTGAAGGTCGCTTTAGAGCTGGGAAACGAACTCAATACCCCTTTGTTGGACCATGTCAAGTGATCTGAACGTCAAGTCCCGGACCGAGAGATGTACAACTGGCTGGACGAATATCAATGGGTGTTGCAACGGCAAAGAAATACAGAATTTCCACGTGGGATGGCGATTGACACAGTCCAATGACTTCACTTAAGCCACAGTTCTAGTACGTTCTGCCCCACAAGCGTCAGCTAATTTTCGGGTTGGTTAAGTTTGTCTTTGATGTTGCGTGTCTTGTCTTTTGACAGGTCGTACCACGCTTCATCCTGGCGCCGGAGAAGGATGAAATACCCGAGCCAGCACGAACCCAACCAAAAAGTCATACTTGTCTATCATACTCGAGGAGGGATTGCGTTTGTGGGGGAACACGTTTGTGCAAGGTATCACGTTAATTCTAAATTAAGCGCAGAAGGTTGTACCATTCTCCCCAGTCACGTACGTTTTTCCTACATCATAGTATCACTTGTTACCCTGACTACCTTTATTTCTGCACAATATATTTTTCTATGCAGCAAAATAAAATTCCAATTATGGCAATCCATATGGACCAAAGCGTGCAAATAACAGAAATTAATTAATTATAATCGAACTAAAAGAACTTGGAAATCACAAAAAGAATCCTGAAAAACTGCAAAGCTACCTTAAGTATCCTGAGCTAGCCTGACATAACATATTCTACGCTAACATAACCTAGCTCCTCACATCTTGGTCGAGTCAGAATTAGCTCACCTATACACTGACTTGCATACCTTAGCAAAACAACGAAAGAAATGTATCTGTAGGATTCACATTTGCTCGTCTTCTATATGTGCATATTTGAGGAAAAAAGCACTTCACGATGCATAAACATTCGAGCAATTCCATTAACACGCAAAAAGTTTGGATACAGTACAGTAATGAAAATTCTCGTAAGCATTTTCATTACCTGGCGCAATGTAACTCCGTTTGTTTACGTTATCGGTCAGAGAATTCAGTACCCTTTTCCCCCGCCAGAGGCGTTGAAACTAAAGGAAAAGCAGCCGCCATGACTGACAAGTATGTACAGGGTGGCCCGAAAGTTCTATTACACCTGGGTTCTTTTGCTTGTAAAAAAAAGATTGGCGCGAGGAAAACGTTCGATTTAAGTCTCCCTAGGTTCGGGACTCATATCTTGACGTAACCGCTGCGGTAGACATCTTTCGGGCCTTGCGTGAAAGGCAACAATGAATTTTTAGTCGAGTGAGGGTCATGACCGATACGAGTATTTACACGGTGGAGGAAAGGCTTGTTGCCGCTGTGTG
>JAHZNP010000644.1:6898-44054 GCA_020615345.1 Triops cancriformis
GACAAAATTGTAGCCTAAAACTATACTCGTTAGATGGCCTGGTGTCCTGGCTATCAAATGAGGTATTGTACGCTTGAAAAACACAAACAATAACACCAAACACCCATGAAAACTGGAGGCTCCTCCGACTGTCCAAAACAAGATACCGCGGATACAATTTGGACTTGGGTGTAGTGCGATTTGTCCGTGTGTTTTGCCAAAAGAAAACTAATCGGTAGCCTTTTTTAAAAATACATAATAGACTTCAAATATCTAAACGAAAATTTAACAGTTGTACTCCCTTTCGATATAGGAATCATCCTAGCTCAAGTCAGTGCAAGGAAACTCACGATTTCGTAAAAATGATTATTCACAACAAGAAAAGGCAATGCAAATGGCTGAGTCCAAATCGTACTAAATCATCCCTTTGGAGTTTAAAATCTCGTGCAAAAAAAGGACAGCGATTTTAGTACAAACCTTTGGAGGAGTTACTCTCTAACTTATCGGCTACATAAAACTAATTTTTATTTTACTTTTAGATACACATTATGAGTGCTACAACGAAATAATCAGGACCCGTTTCTTACAAAAAGTGCCAAAAATTCAGTTTTTATTTATTTTCTCAAAAACGGTTAATATTTCTCGACGAAAATTTCCTCATGAAAGCTTCGTTGTATTCCCTAAGTGTACAATTTTTTTCAGATCCAAACCTGTCGTAGTTCATTAGTAATAATTTTTGTACGGTTTGTCCAACGTGTAAACTGTCCCATCCCTCCTCTACTTACCTCAGGTGTATAAGCTATTATTTGTGATCCGTCTAGTCAGTTCAATCTTGTTCTCTGAAGCTACAACACATCCACAAAATGAAATTCTTCATCATCACAGCTTTCTTGGCCGCTGCCTCCGCCGCTAGCTTGACCTACCCTCAACCCCCAACAATATTCATCTGGTTATGCCAAGCAGCCGGAGATCACAATCGTCAGCCAAAGTGCTGTCCGCCATCCGGACGGTAACAGCCAATGGAGGTATTATCAGCTTTTCCTAAGTTATCACCCATTCTAAAACATTTTAATCACAGCTACGCTGGGTCTGACGCCACTACTCGCGATGAATCCCAAGTCCAGAAGCAAATCGGCTACGAATACGGTAACACCAACACTGGTGTCACCTACTGGGTTTCCCCCGATGGCCAGCGTTTCACTTTGACCTGGGCTGGCGACGAAAACGGCTTCCAGCCCAAGGGTTAGCACTTGCCCACCCCTCCTCCCCAAACCCCTGAAGTCGCTGCAGTCTGGGCTACCGTCCGTACCCCTGCTGCCTACCCCGCCCCTGCCCGTTACTAGATAAATAAGAAAATAACCTTGTATAAAGAGGATCTATTCAAAATACATTTAGATTTTTCACTCGAATAAGGCTTCCCGCTTCGCGCTCGTACTCTGGCGCCAGCTAGAAATCACATCTAGAAATTATTTAGAAGTTAAGCAGCCTCGAAAGGATTAATGTACCCACAGACAGGGGCGTATTTAGGTGGGGTTTGGGGGGTTCGACCCCCCCCCCCTGAAATTTTGATTTTATAAAGGGGAAGATAGGAGAATGACCAAGTGTCCAAAAAAATTTCATATTAACCGCCCCCCCGAAACTCCCCCCCCCGAAATTAAATCCTGGTTACGCCACTGCCCACAGATTACCCTGAGGAGGGTTCCTCTATGAAAGGTTGTGCGAAGTTTAGGGAGCGAAAAGGCCGTCGCAAATTGAAGGAGTTTTTCCGTGCTAGTTGCCGATTGCCTGAAAGAATAGCCTGTCGGTGCTAGGACTGCGAACGGCTCGGCTTGAAAATTTCCAAGCCGAGCCAAGCCGTAAGCCGATGCCCTTAAAGGGCAATAGACACCTAAACACAACTTTGTTTTACAAAAAGAGCAAAAAATCTAGTTTCCAGATATATGTTTTTTTTCCCAGGTGCGAAATAATAACCAAGATATTTAGGAAATAAGAAATCTGAAATTCAAATTTCACCCCCGTGACGTCACGATTCTCAATGGCGGGAAAAGGCCAAAACTTTGGAAATAAATATCTCCAGAACTGGTGATTGGAAAAAATTGAAACAAAATTTTTTATTTTTAAAATAATGATTATTATAATAATCCATGAAAAACTCTATGCGTTTTCGGCGTCCGTTGTCTATGAAATTCAAATTTTCACACTCGTGACGTCACGCTTCTCATGGCGGGAAAAGGCCAAAACTTTGGAAATAAATATCTCCAGAACGGCTGGTCAGAAAAAATCGAAACAAAATTCTTCACTCTTAGATGAATGTGTATTATAATAATCCATCAAAATCTCTATTTAAATTTTTGATGTCCATTGCCCTATAAGCCGAGCCGAGCTTGTAAGCCGGTACCCTTAAGCCGAGTCGAGCCGAAAGCAGAAAGACAACCGTAGCGTAGCGATATGTCTTTCATCGTTTCACCCTTTTCTCTTCTTTTACCTTTCGTTCCTATGGTTGCAAAATTACCCTGGTCAAAGCCGGTAAAAGTTGGCTGTCAACTCAGACCGACGGAAAACCGGTCTTTATCGAAGCCGAGCCGAGCCGGTCCTTGTCAAGCCGAGCCGAGCCGAAGCCGACACATGTCAAGCCGAGCCGAGCCGAAGCCGGTCAATGTCAAGCCGAGTCGATGTCGTCTCGGCTCGGCTCAGCCCTAGTCGGTGCCAGTTACTCATGGGAGTTGTCTCGACATCGTTTGTCTTTCAGATCGGTCACTCAAAGTCGAAGAGTAAATAATTAGATCAATTCAGAGAATAAATCATAAACGTGTGTGTTTGTGTCACAGGCTTGTGTCGGTGTGTGTACCACGTGTGTACCGCGGTGTGGTAGTTTCACTCTTTAGGTGGTTTTAACCATTGAGTGTTGCAAATACCGTTTGCTTGGCCGGATCTGCTCTCAGTGTGGCCCATGTTTACATACGACTTCTGGTCCGAAACATCGTATCCGAAGTTGTAAAACGCTGGAGCCTTTGGAATATTGATGAAAGTAAGTTAATACAATAAAAGCTGTAAAAATTTTGAGGAATTATATATGGAATTGTATAGGAATTATTAACGTTAAAAGAATAGTGGCTGTTAAAGTTTTCAGGAATTATATAGGAATTATTAAAGTAAATGTAATAGTGGCTGGAAAATTTGTTTAGCAAGTATATGTTCGAATACGTACATAATAGTCGTGGCTATCGTCATAACCGCCACCTCCGTCATGACCGCCCCCTCCGTGACCTCCACCCATCGACCCTCCTCCGTATACACCGGCGGCGACGTAGGCTATTAGTGCACTTAATAAGAGAACGATCTGTAAAATTGTGAAATATTGACTGGTTAACACTGTACGCGCCAATTTTCATCGGTACTAATACCTTCATGTCGCTAATTTCGATTGAAGCACAAAAAGAATGTTGCCGTCTTTGTTCCAGCTGCAAGTGGAGGCTGCATGACATCAATTGATTTCGGATCGCTTTATATACCTCTCCTGACTTGTGGTTACTTTCATGGGGCATTCGAGATTCTAGTAAAAGGGTTAATTGGGCGGAACCGGGTATTTCGTTAGTATTCCTCCGCGCGGAACTTATGTAGAAATCGGAACGATTTTGCCTTTCCTCTGTCGCTATTATTGGAGCGTATAATCGACGGCTTAAGCATTGTTATTATGTGCTACTTACCGTAACGATAGGAACGCCGTCCTGTCACCTTTTCTTTGCCAATTTAGTTTGCCAAGTTATTTTTGTGGTAAATGCGCTTGGCAGTAAGTCTACGGTCAGCGAATAAAAGGCAAGGAGTAGCTGCTTCCTCAAACCTCTTGACTGTAAATGAGTTTCTGTTAACTTTTTACAAGTTGTTGACCTCAGGTTAGCAAAACAGGGCCAACTATTTTCCCATGTAACCAATATGCTAAATGCACGAAACACGTAGATCCTCCGATATTATAATATAGGATGCAAATTCGATTTACGGACAGCATTCGAATGTTTTAGATCGATAGACAACGTGCAGCCCTTTCCTACGCCCCCACAAAGTTTTTACTGTATGGAACCAATTAATAACGCACAGTCCGTTATGGTCGAGTACCAGTCAGTTGATGTCGAGATATTACGTCGTTTAGGACACTCCAGGACGTGAATTGGATGTTTTGAATGTGGGAGGGATCGTCAACCAATGAAATTCTTATCAATAGTGAAGACATAAATTTATTATCGCTATTTGTTTCATTTTTAAACAGCCCAAATTCAGTAGTAATCATTATTACACGCAGTAGTCTAAAAAAAAACCTCAGAATCTCAAAAGAGATCAGGAAAAACTTCGATTTTTAAAAAATTAGTGTTAATTTTCTTAAAAGGAAATGTAGTTCTTTTGTATGAATTCATTATATTGATATGCGTAACTCACTTCATTCGTCGTCGATCAATTACGTTCTTTTCGGCTCGACACAAAAGGATAACACTGCTCATAAAAGCTGACGTTCTATTTAACGCAGTTCGTGTGAAGAAGTATCAATTAAAGAACATGTATGTATCAATATAAGCTTCGATATTAGATCGACATCAGCTTTCATTTTGCATGGGCATTGCATTGGAATTTTGCGTTGACGTGCTCACGATAGCTATATGGCATATTTTGTATTTTTTTAATCCTAATTTTACTTTATTGTATTCCCTTTTTGTTTTTTACTTATGGCTCGCACATAAAAAGTAGATGACAGAAAATAAAGGAAATAAATTCCGTGCTGTCAAAGTTTATTCAAATCAATTTTTTTTACAATAAAAATTAGAAAAAGGTGAACAGCATCACTAGCACGCAAAGAGCATTTTAAAGAGCGTTAAAAAGTTGAGTCAAAAATTAAAGAAAACTTTTAGAGCTATCGCCCACGAAGCTTTGTGTAATTTTAGCAGAGGAGTATGCTGGCGATAGTTCTGCCATCTATGAGAAGCTACTTTAGGTCCACCGTATACTGTTGACAGTGCTTAGTGTAAACACTGGTTCTAACAATGGCGGCTCTCTCCTACGGGGGGAGGGGTGGGGGTACCACGTACTAAGATTGTCATACGCCCTGTTCACTTGGACAAATCTTTGTACAAGAGCACCACAGTTCACAGTAACGTTTATTGCGCAATAGACGAATGCAATATTTTTTGTTTGTCGAAGAATTCGTGTCCCTGAAGTGGCTAACTGTGCAATCGAAGTAGTTCTGTTTAGTTTGCTAAAATAACCTTAATTCTTTTTTTAATAAACCTAATTTTTGTAAACTCTCACTGCTGTTTTTAAAAAGGTTGAGTTCATTTCGATAATTTTGTATAGTGTACGAGGTTTTGTTCTTTTCTACAGTCCGATTAAACGATTTCTATTCTCAGTTGATCATAGTCGAAATCAATCCTAAAACGGTTTTTTTATGTTTCAATGGAAACAGGTGTTACGTAAATCCTTGTTAGGCAAACTCAACACGCGTGTTTGGTTACCAGTGGAAACACAACCCAAGTCACTGAAGTGGATGTATTCGGTTTACTAAAAGAAAATACTCTTTTCTCTTTTCCAGATCGAGATGAGTTGTCCAGAGGCGTAACGAGGGTCAAAGGCGCCCAGGGCAAAGAGAAAATCAGCGCCCACCCCCCCCCACTCCTTTTACGCTGACTTGTCATGTATTGCGACAGTCAAATTTCTTTAAGTGGCATCAATTAAAAAAGCATAAAATACTACAAATATTTAACCAAGTTGTATTTTAGGTAAATTCTCATGTTTTAGTACGTATCACTTTAAAACAGCTCACTTGATATAAATTTTACCCAGATATTTTTGATAGGATGTTCATAACTGCGCGAGGATTGGCAACAGGATTCTTATGATTATACAAGAATAAAATATCATAATAAAATCCAATTAATAATTTGCAATGAACAAATATAAAACATTGGAGGGGGGGGGATCTGACCTTTTTTTGAAATGCTACTTTTCTGGCTTTCTCCGAAGCAAACTTGTCTATTATGTCGTCGAAATTCACCCGTTCGGTCTCCTCTCGTTCAATGCTAAGTAAAGCTAAAGACGACAATCTTTCTTGACTCATTGACGCCCTCATATATGACAAAATCAGCTTAAAGGGCAATGGACACTAAAAACGCAAATAGAGATTTTGATGGATTATTACAATACACATTCATCTAAGAATAAAGGATTTTGTTTCGATTTTTTCTGACGAGCCGTTCTGGAGATATTTATTTCCAAAGTTTTTGGCCTTTTCCCGCTCTTGAGAATCGTCACGTGCGTGAAGATTTAAATTTCAGATATTTTCGTTATTATTTCGCATCTGGGAAAAAGAAAAATACATTTTCGCTAGATTTTTCGTTCTTGTTTATAAGACAAAGTTGTTTTTTGGTGTCTATTGCTCTTTAAGCTTACTGAAAGACCGTTCACAGCAGGCAATCGAAATTGAGATCGTAAGCATCATCTGAGCAGCAGTTCTTAAATTTGGAAAAACATCTTCATCGCCATATTGAACAACAAATTCGAGCAATTCAAGAGTGTTACATACTGGAACCTTTCTTCAGTTTTTGTGAAGCTTTCTGTAATCTAGTATTTCCTCGTAGAGTTGAGATCCTTCGATATCGGTACTCCTAAATTATTTCATAGAAGAGGAATAAACTTATTCCCTAACTAAGAAAATTAAAATAAAAAAGTGCACATACCAGGTGGGCAAATTCTGTTGACGCTCTTCGACTTTTTTATACTTTTTCTCACCAAGTCACTTAAAACTTAAAATTCTGAAAGAATTTTTCCAGGAGTCCTTTTCTGTCTATCAGTTCTTTACCGACAAAAAAATCAAATCTTCCCTACCCCTCAATCTGAACCAATTCTCAACCCATATCGCAAACGTTGGGGTTCACGTAGGTTGACCTTCTAGGACAGGAAATAAAAAGGTGTTAATTATTCCAAGAAGCTGCCGTATGGTCAAGCTGGAATCCTTCAGCATAGCGACCGATATTTACCAAAGAAACCGCGAAAAAGTGACAGAACAAAATGTAGAGTGAAGCAAAGGAGATTCTTTTGCATGAAAAATGGCGCCCCCCTTAAACTGGCGCCCAGGGCACGAGCCCTGCTCGCCCTACCCTCGTTCCGCCTCTGGAGTTGTCAAAGATGAAGCTTCGTTGTTAACCCCCTTGGGACCACCAGGAATCGGGGGGGGGGGGGGGTCAAAGGTATGTTAGGTCTTTCGATACGGTCTTTCGATAGGTCTTTCACACGTTAGGTCAGGTTAAAACACACACAGCCGTTTCTGGGGTGTTTGGGGCTCTTGGACATCAAACCGAAGATTGGAGGTCCATACTGCAAGTGTTTGCCGGTACCAGGCAGGCATGCTGCAACCTACTGTCGTCGTGTGTTCCCTTCCATCGTTAGATTACCTGCTGGGTTAACTCGCTTTTATCTCCATTTCGGCTGTCGTCTCATTTCTGCATTGTTGCTGTGTGGATTTCTTAACCCTCCTTGGGACCACCAGGAATCCGGGGGCAAAGGTATGCCAGAAAGTTTAAGTAAGTTTCCGGGGGCAGAAATGGCTGCGTCGTGTTGTTAGGCTTGGAGATTCGAGCTTTTTGTCTATCGATAGGTCTTTCATTCGTTAGGTTAGGTTAAAGCATACGCAGTCATTTCTGGGGGTTTTGGGGCTATTCTGTTCCTGCAAGTGTCCGTTAAACTGCCAGTGAACGTGAAAATGTCGGTGTCAGTTTGTGTGAAAGTGCTAGTGCTAGTCCCAGCGCAAGTGTATGTTACTTAAATCTACTTTCTAATGTTGCCATGTACTCTTCTTCATCGCTGTATTGGCGCCAGAGCTGCAACTCGCTCTTTTTTTCGCAAGCGCGCTCTCGCTCGCGCTCTTTGCTGAATTTTGCGAGCGCGCTCACTCTTTCGCTCACAAGCCAAGAAATAAGCGCGCTCGCGCTCGTTTACTGTTGCCATCCCTTGAGTGGAAGCGAACATTTATAAAATATTTTATTTTGCAAAAAATAATTAATTCCCTTTTAATGTATTGTACATGAACACGTTCATTGCTTCCTATTCTATATTTAATATAATATTGTTTTTTAGTTTTTAGTAAGAATCTTTACTTGTACAGCGGTGAGCAAAAAAGCTTTCCTTGTGTTAGAAATACCGACCACGAATTTGTAAAACGAATTGTCAAGAATATAGTGAGCGGCGATACGCGCGAGCCTACGCCGAATAATCAGTAAAAAAAGCCTTTACAGGGGTTTGCGCAGAGGTGTAATCTATACTCATGAGGCTAATTTAGTTTCGTTAACTGTCGAAGGGTCACGAACGAGTCGGTTACTGGGGGAAAGGTAGACCGCGTAATTTGAAAGTCTTCGCATGCAATTAACAAGCATCTGTAAAAAATAATTCATGAATAATAAGTATCTCTTAAAGTTATAATTAGTAATCATTTATGAAGAGTAAAACTTATTTCCGGAAGTATGTAAAAAGTGCTCGTATTGCGTAATTATTATCGACATGAAATAGGGGCGAAAATTTTCTTCATTTGTCTTAAAATTTCGATATTTAGAGAAAAACTAAATTTAATTTACATGAAGTGTAATTGTACTCTAAAGAAATTAGTTTTCATAATAAAGGTTAGACTAGCAAACGATAGAAGAGCAAAATATTTGAAGAAAATTAATAAATAACGTAGATATCAACAATACTACGGTAATCAAGCAATATTTTTGCAACAATGCCAGTGGCGTTAATCTACTTACGCAACAAGTCGTGCTATGTATACTTTTTTCCTACAAAACGGAACACTTCCAAATTTCGCTGCCTACCATCACTTCTACAGCGATTGCAACTTTTCGCACTAAATGTGAAAGTTAATCAGCCTTATGAGGCTAGATTAGACCTCTGCGCAAACCTCTGTAAAGGTTTTCTTTCTCACCACTGTATACAAGCAAAGTGGTTATTATGGTACGTTGCGCATTCGTTAATTTGCCAGGCTCCAACTTGATTACGGAATATTTATTACGGAAAGAAAACCTTTATTTGAATGAATACTTTTCTAGATTTAAAACGGAAGAGTAGTTGAGCGAAGTGAAAGATATCGGACGTTTAAGCGAATATGAATTAATTTCTGACACTCAGGCAGCAAACCGGGTTCCGTGGTAAAAAGAAAAAGTTCGTTGTGGTAAATCGAGCATTCGTAGCAACTACCACATATTCTTTTCTTCCATTGTAGTATTTCAATCAAAAGAATGTAACTATAGTTCTAATGTTATTTTGTAAATAACGATAATGGTATTTATTTTTTTATTCTTTTTTGTATTGTATTATACACCATTGTTGAGAAATTAGCCTATAAAATGAAGAGAAGGAAAATAAAACTGCTTACGCGTTTGCTAATAACTGTTTAGGCAGTCCCTAAGAATATTGTGTGAACTTTACGGCGAATCTACAGTTGATGTCCATTTGCTTCAAAGCGTAATGCGTTTGGTTGAAGCTCAACAGCAAGGTGTTAGAATTACGAAATCTTGAAGTAAGAAACCTTTGGTTATTAACGTGGAAATCGAAGTAAAGTAAACGAATTTATTATTTTTTTATAATGTGTGTATTGTTTTTATTATTCCTTGTTACCATTGACTCATCGAATTCCGAGTACTACGGCAAATGTTCAGAGCGAAATATTCAAATATTCAAAAATTGAAGTCATATTAAACTTTTAACGACTTCACTCCTACTCTAAGTACTTATTGAAATTGACCGTGAAAGTTAGTCTCGTTTTCCATAGATTAATTTTCAATGCGAGAATTGGGGTGAGAAGGATATTTTAAGGATCGGTTTCTTTTAATGCATGAGAAAGTTAAAAAGTAGTTATTTTCAGATCGACAGGACCTCACTTCGTTAATGTTTTCAAACTATAGAAACTTTTGAAAATGAATATATATTATTTTGAAAATATTCAACTCTTCGTCTTGGTTTCGCTTACGTTGCGACGTGTAATGCTCGAAGAGGAAATAAAGTGTTTTCCGGTGTGTTGTGGTCCATATCTTTATTATAATTTAGTCGTTTATGTTGTGGCAACTCCGCGTTTTGTAACTCCCTCGATCCTTTGCATCTCACCACGTGGTGGCGCCAGTAGTCTGTGTTGGAGTCGTCCTCCTTTCCCTAACTCCTTCTCTTCACCCCACCTTCACCTTTGCCCTGCCTAACCTCGTTTGTGTTCTTCTTGACCGATTCCTCGAGTGCATCGGACGTGATGTTTCCGTGCAATAAAACCATTGGCATATAATCGAAGTATTATTCCTTAGTCGTAGAACCCCCCTTGTACAGGTTTTAGTTGTCACAAATTTTTGGTGCCGTGACCAGGATTTGGCGCCCCAAAGTCGTTTTTGGGCCCCAAAGCTAAACCTGCCGCCCCTACCATATGGCGAGCCATGCCGCTCGATTTACCCAAAAAAAGTGGTGGCGTGAGGTCCAGAGTGACTACACTCATCCGAGAGATAGACGCTATCATTATTGACGAAGACGAAAACACCAAACCTCTGAAATTGAAGCGCGACGTAGAAGACCGACTCAATGGGAAAATCGGAGAACTACAAAGGATGCAAACCCAACTCGAGTTACTTGACGACCAGATATTGATGAGATTGGAAGACGAGGAAAGCGTAAATGCCGAATTACACGAGGCTTCCGAGAAACGTGAACCCATCCACAGCCTGTTGGAACGATTAAAGACCTTCCGTCATCCAGTTACGTCTTCAAGTCGCCCCCGCAGTTCCACGAGCACATCTTATTCGAACAACGACACATCCCCGCTTACAGCCAAACTCCCGAACATAAAACTACAATCGTTCACCGGCAACCCACTCACTTGGAGTACATGGTGGGACGTCTTTCGAAGCTGCGTACATGACCGAGCTGATCTAAGTGGTGCATTAAAATTCCATTATTTAACTGGATGCTTGGAAGACGACGCTGCGTTATTAGTCCAAGGGTTCACCCGCAACAATGCCAACTACTCCGAGGCCATCGACCTGCTCGAAAAATCCTACGGTCTCCCCCATTTGGCTCAGCGCGCTCACCTCCACGCTCTCTTTCAACTTGCAAGTCCCGCCCCATCCGTTACCTCCCTTAGCAATTTTCGCGCCGAGTTCGAATCTCATTTACGAGGCTTGCGTGGTCTCAACCTCGACATTACAGCCGCCGGATTTGTTTTCGCAGAATTAATCCTATACAAACTTCCTTCTAAGACCCGCGACGGGATCACGCGTCATCTCGAAGACCGAGAATGGGACCTAGACTCGTTGAGGACGGCCATTGGAGATGAGATCGTCCGTTTACGTGGAGAGGCATCACCCACTTCCAATCCGCCCCGGTCCAATATTGGTCATATTCAAGGAGCACGACCCCGGACCGCCGGGTCCTTCTACGTCTCTAGCCCTGGACTGACACGTGGGGGGTGTTTCTTCTGTGCCGGCCCCCATCGAGCTGAAGATTGTACCCTTTACCGCTCAATCGAAGACCGCAAACGTCACGCCACACAACACCGGTTGTGTTTTAATTGTCTTCGCCCCGACCCTGGTCATTCCGCTAGCTCTTGCCCGTCACCCGCACGTTGCAAACTCTGCCGGGGACGCCACCACACTGGCCTATGTAGTGGACGTTCGTCTAACGATAACCCCGCCCGTTCCCCGCTTAATGATCTAAGTCTGGATCCTAAACTCGCCGTCACTGAATCATCCGTCGTGATGTTTACTACCTCTCCCCGAACCGCCGTCGCCTTACCTACCGCCGTGGTGGACGTCCGTGGCCCCACCCGTCAAGCTACCGCTCGAGTGTTTTTCGATTTGGGTGCGCAACGTTCCTTTATCACTCGCCATTTAGCAGACCAATTACAACTTCCGGTTCTCTACCAAGTCCGTGAAGAGTTAAACGGATTTGTGGTCGTTGGAACGGCCCAAACCTATTCCGTTTCCCGTCTGGTAATCCTTACTCAACAGGACTCCTACGAATTGGAAGTTTACATCGTCGACTCCCTACCCGCCCGTGTCACCATGCCCGGCCGAGTTCGAATTTTAGATGATCTACGGTCGGCTGGCTTCGACATGGCAGAAGAGACTTCCGAAGACAGTAACCTGAACATACACATAATAGTCGGCGGAGACTATTTCTTCGATTTTATCCGAGGGTACCGTCGAGTACAAGATGTCCACTTGCTAGAATCCTCTGTAGGTACCCTCATAGCAGGCACCCTCCCTTCTTCGGATCCTACAGGCCCGACGACCGTGAATCCCGTCACTATTTTAACCCTGACTACAACCGAAGACGATCATCTTGATCTGGACGCTTCATTAGAGAGACTATGGCTACTCGAAGCAATTGGTATCACTTCTGAACCGTCCCTTACCGAAGAAGAAAAACAGGTCCTCGAGGATTTCGATCGCAGTCTTCACTTTGATCAGGGAAGATACGTTGCCTCCTTCCCGTGGAAATTACGTCATCCACCATTACCGTCCAATAGAGCTGTCGCCCTACGCCGCCTCCTATCTTTACTGAAGAAGCTCCGCCTCACCCCTCACTTGCTAAAGGCCTATGACGACGTCATCCGAAGCCAACTCACAGCTGGCTACATCGTAGAAGTCAAGGACGAACAAGCGGCTCCTGCTGAAGCTAAGATACATTATCTTCCACACCGAGCTGTCCTTGAAGATTCCCCCACTACCCCTCTAAGGATCGTTTTCGACGCGTCCGCTCGTAGCCATCCCGGGCAACCCAGCCTGAATGATTGTCTTCTCAGCGGGCCCTCCTTAAATCAAGAGATCCCCGGACTGCTCCTACAATTCCGCAAGACCGCCTTCGCCGCCGTCGCCGATATCGCAAAGGCCTACCTTCAAATAGGCTTAGCCACCCCTAATCAAGACTCCACTCGCTTTTTCTGGCCTGCCGATGCCACCAATCCAGCCAGCCCCGTCAAGGTCTACAAATTCCAAGTGGTCCTGTTTGGAACCACGTGCAGTCAGTTCCTACTGAACACGACCATCCGTCATCATCTCCTTCAATCATCTGAGAAGGTGGCCTCTGAACTCTATGATCATCTATATGTCGATAACGTGGTGTACTCCGCGAATCAAGAACAAGATCTCTGCGCGTTTTATACCCAGTCCCGTCATCTCCTTCGGGAGGCCGCGTTCGATTTGGGACAATGGGCTTCCAACTCGCCAATGTTGAATGCCTTGATTCATGCCGATTCAAGCAACAGTACCACCACCGACATTGTTCCGGTTTTAGGTATCCAGTGGGATCGCCAGGTGGACGAACTCTTTCTTTCTTCCCCACAATGGGAGAACACCAACGTCGTCACCAAGCGAACCGTCGTCCGCGATGCCGCCCAGACTTTTGACCCCGTAGGGTGGATCTCCCCCGTAACCATGCGGGCTAAGCTTTTCTTCCAGCAGCTGTGGAGAGAGAAGTTAGCCTGGGATGACCCTTTAAATCCCGACCACACCGTCGCCTGGCAACGGTGGAGAACCGACGCGGCCATCGCCCTACAAATCCGCTTCCCTCGACCCCTGAATGCAGACACCATTACAGAATTTCATCTGTTCGTAGACGCCAGCCTTAAGGCTTATGGAGCCGTACTCTATGGCCGTACCATGGACTCATCCGTATTCCTAATTTCGAAAAGCCGTATTGCGCCTATCAATGCTCCCTCCGTCCCTCAGCTAGAACTGTTAGCAACCGTACTTGGAGCCCGTCTTGTCACGTACCTACGTAAGACCCTAGACAAACTAGTCACATCTAACCCGAAACTATTCTGCTGGAGCGATAGCAAAGTAGCCCTCAACTGGCTTAATTCCGAAGACCCGACTAAGGGCCATATAGCCAACCGAGTCAACGAAGTAAGACGCTTGTTGCCTGACATACGCTTGCGATATGTCCCCACCGCGCAGAACCCCGCGGACCTCTTGACACGAGGCATGAGTGGACGCGCATTGGCCAAATCTAGCCTCTGGCGTTATGGTCCGACGTGGCTTCGGCCCGGAAACCCTTCGCCTTTAGAGAACACTCCCTTCCCAGCTGCCGAACCAAGGATTATATCCGTAGTGACCACTACGCCCCTCGCCCCCGATCCTTCGTCGCTACGATCATTAGCTGAGCGGATACCCAGCTACAATCGATTCCTTCGAGTGACCGCCTATGTTCTTAGAGCAATCTCATACTTCCGCAACTCCCATAGCAAAATCTTGATCGACCCCTCGAAAGATTCACCTCTTCGCGCCGAGGAACTTAACGCTGCCGAGACAGCGGCCGTCCGAGCCATACAACGCGAAGAGTTCACTGTTGTCTACCATTACCTCCTCACCGGGAAAGGATCCCGCCCTGCACTAGTGACCCAGCTTAATTTGTCCCTAACCGACGGCCTAATTTTCTGCCTGACTCGCCTCCGCTATTCCGAATTGCCTCCTTCCGCCCAAACCCCCTGGTTGCTACCACCCGCACTTCCTTTCACCGTACTTATCTTAAGGAGCATCCATGAATTACATCATCACGGCGGCTTAAGTGTAACCCTCTGCTACGTACGACAACGCTGGTGGGTACCCCGAGCCCGACAATTGTGTAAACGCGTCCTCGGAAACTGTTCACGATGTCGACTAGTACAAGGCAAACCCTATCCGCCCCCGCCCGAACCACCCTTACCCCCGTTTCGTGTTCAAGAAGCTAGCCCATTCTTCGTCACCGGGGTGGACCTTACTCGGGCCCTATTGGTAAAGGAGGATCCCGACGCCCGGTTGTACGTATGCTTATTCACTAGTGCTAGCAGCCGCGCTGTCCATCTGGAAATACTGACGTCAATGGATGCCGATGCCTTCCTCCTCGTCTTACGTCGTTTCGTAGCCCGCCGGGGCTGTCCCTCCATCCTGCTGTCGGACAATGGGACAAATTTTGTCGGAGCCCACAACCAACTACAAGAATTTTACAACTCTGAAAGGCTTGCGGGGTTCCTAGCCTTGCACCGTATAGTCTGGCGTTTCAACCCCGCCCGCGCTCCTTGGTTTGGGGGTTTGTGGGAGCGGCTCATCGGGTTGACCAAACGGTCCCTCCAAAAGACGTTGGGTACCGCCTTAATCTCCGAGGAAGAACTCCGTACGGTGTTGATCGAGATCGAAGGCCACATCAACGACCGGCCGCTGACCTACGTATCGAACGATATCGAAGAGCCTTCTCCGTTGACTCCATCTATGCTTCTGTATGGCTACCGCCTCTTCGATCCACAACGTTCATTCCTACCCGAAGCCTCTTCCGCCGACCCTGATTTCGAAAGTTCCGATAAACTCAACCGCCGCTTTAAGTACCTCGTCGAGCTCGGCCAGAAACTGTGGAAGAGATGGCAAATGGAATATTTGGTCGCCCTCCGTGAACATTCTCGTCCGTCCCTTCGTAATAGGAAAGCCTGGCCCACTGTAGGAGACGTGGTCTTAATCCCTGGCAGTGGCCCTCGTTTAAGTTGGAATTTAGGACGCGTAACGGAACTCTACCCCGGCATGCACGGTCACGTCCGTTCCGTTTTGGTACGTACCCCCACGTCGGTCTTACATCGACCAGTGAGCTCACCACGTGGTGGCGCCAGTAGTCTGTGTTGGAGTCGTCCTCCTTTCCCTAACTCCTTCTCTTCACCCCACCTTCACCTTTGCCCTGCCTAGCCTCGTTTGTGTTCTTCTTGACCGATTCCTCGAGTGCATCGGACGTGATGTTTCCGTGCAATAAAACCATTGGCATATAATCGAAGTATTATTCCTTAGTCGTAGAACCCCCCTTGTACAGGTTTTAGTTGTCACATATGTACACAAAGCTACACCATTTTAATAACGGGGCGGAGCAGGGTAAACAGCAGGGCCGGGGTTAGCAACGGGAGTACGAACAGTGGCCCAGACAGCGGCGACCTCTTCAGGGATTTGGACAGGGGTGGGCAAGTGGTCACCCTCGGGCTGGAATCCGTTTTCGTCGGCCACCCAAGTGAGGGTGAAGCGCTGACCTTCGGGCGAGATCCAGTACGAAGATCCGCGGTTGGTGTTGCCGATTTCCTTGCCAATAAGTTCTGGACTTGGGACTCGTCACGAGTCGTGCCGTCAGAGCCAGAGTAGCTTTAGTAATAATACACTCAGTTAAAATCATAGAAAAGAACAAATGAAGGTAGTACCTTGATTGGCTGCTGCCATCCTGGTTACGGACGTCACTTTGACTCACAATTGTGATCTCAGGCTCCTTCGCGTACTTCACCGCGGGTTGAGGATAGACGCTAGCTGCGGAGGCAGTAGCCAAGAAAGCGACGACCAAGAAGAATTTCATGGTTTGTTGGGAAGTAGCAGTGTGAGACTGAACTGATGTTACAGGTCTACGAGCAGTAGCTTATATACCTGCTGTCTGTGCGGTCATATGCATTGTAGACCGCCTTGGAAAAGAGAGGCACGTGGTTGGGTTGAACTTGTAGAAAACTATACTGACAGTTTAATGCCAGAACCAGAAAGAGCTAGGTATTCTAGATGCCATTAGTCGTCCGAGCCATATGGGTTAAGGTCATTAAGAACTTCGCTAGTTACACATGGACGACAAACCGTTCTGCAGTACAAATACGTTTTTGAATGGTAACAGGAGAACTGTATTGGCTTTCTTTATGACAGTCTACGTGTAATGGATAGGTGTGTGCTCAGTAGCTAGTAAACAGGTGCCTTTGCGAGATTGTTCCTGTGAAAAATCACATAAAGAATGGAAATTAAGTTTCTCGGTTAGAATTTAAAATTTCAGCTTGTTAGTAACTTTTGTGACAACGTGGCACATCCAACTGCCCTGCCAACTCTTAATTGAAATGTGTTGCTCTAATAATGCATAGATGGACTTAAAAATTTGTTAGACTGTGTATTATTTCCGGGCTATATTATTCCTCGGAGCTGTTTAAGTGTAACCTTTGCGATAGGAAGAAGTAATTTTTTAATTACGTCGAACTCTTTTTGTGCAGTCTTAGCCTTGTTGTGGTTACGATTACACTGAAAAGTGTAACAAGGCTCTTTTATGGGATTAAAGAACACTTGGTTGGAGTTTACTATATGTTTATTGTTCACTTGATACAAATGATTGACACGGTAACTGCGGTGGTAACTGCAAGGGCTACGCTTCTAATGATAGGTGCTGCTTGGTTACTTCTGCCAGCTCGGGAAGACTCGGGAAGACTCTGAAGGCTCGGGAAGACTCGGAAAGACCCTGAGTCTGATTCTTCTTCATCCTTTTATACTAGTCACATATAGGCTATTCATTATTTGCCTCGAGATTCAGCTTCGGCACCCAAGACCGAAGCCTTGGCACGAGGTGCTTCCGCCTCACTCTATTAGGCCCGTTGACAACAATTATCGCGCGGCTTATCTTTTGGGGTTAGTTTACTTAAGTGAACAACATTTACTAGAACTGTTGGGGATGCAACATGTCGATTCCTTGAATCGTTTACTTAGGCCTCTCGTTATCTTGTTTTGAGTTTTCCGCGCTTTTAGTATTTCTATGTTTTCTAATTTCACTACCCCTTTACCACTTACCCTTTGAAGAAGGTGCCGTCCCGGCAACACATTACAAATTTAGAATTGGGTAGTGTGATCCGTGCACGGGTGCCATTGGCATCACTCTGGGAGGTGCATGGTCGGGAATTATTTGTACATTTACAGCCGGTTGGAGTGGAGCAAGTTCTACATGGTCTGCGGGAACAGTGTTTCTGTTGCTATTACGTTGCAAGTATTTCTTAAAAACAGTGACACAAGGTGTGACTTTTACGATAACCAAAAGGATTAACAATGTGATTATAGTAATAACGGTGGTGTCTAGTGAATTTTTAAGGTAAGTTGACAAATGAAACATTCCATCTAATTTGCTTTTAGATTTAACATCGTGGACCAAATCGCTAATTGTGTTTGCTGAAGTTTTGTCGACCGATTGCATCAAATCCATAAGTACATTTAAATTTTCTTGGCTTTCGCGATGGTGTGTTGGATTAATGTTATTTAATAGGTTGAAGAGAACAGTGTCAATGGTGAGATTTAAGTTGAGTGCAAGGTGATATAATTGTGGGAGTTTTGTCGTGTTAATTTGTATCCATTCGTTATTTTCAAACTTGTGAGCTTTTCCATTGAAATTTACAATACCGGTTTGCCAAAAACAAGGTTTGAACGGATAAAGAGTTAAACCGTCCTTACCGATTGTGTAGTTCTGGAATATTGGTTGCGGACCACAAGGTGTGATTTCGGCATTAAATTCGACGATCTGAGTTAAACATTTTTGGATCAGTGCGGTTTGTCCGAACGGTGTTAATCTTTCGCAGTCGTGATATCCAAGGAGCTGGGCAGCTAGGAGACCGCTAAATTGTGCAATTAATGGTATGAGGGCTGCTTTACTTTTTGCTACTTGACAAGTTAGTTGATCAAGGTTTTGGATAATTTGGACGTCTTTCATATTAATACTTTCTTCGATAAATTGAAAGTGGGCTGCGATAGCCTGAGGGATCTCCTGAGGTATCTCATTTATTTGGTGTGTCGATCGCTTTGGCAAATGAAGCACAAGCTGAACGAAATGTTTAGGCATTCCAATTACTTCATGAGCTTTGACTTGGCCACAGCCTTTAGTTAGCGTATTATTTACGTACAATTCTAATTGATTGCTTGTGTCCAAAATTCTGTCAAATCCTTTTTGGTCATTCATAAAGTATTGTGCTGTGCCTTGCGCAACCGTTTCGTTAGTACAATGGTTCAGTGTTTTCATTCGTTGCTGGGGTTTCCAGACAATAGTTAAGTGATGGGCAGAAACAAATCCATCTTCGTAAGTTGCATTTAGTATTCCAAAAGGTTATTCAATGGGGCCATCTGGGCAAGGTTTATGCAGTACAATTTCTTCCGTGAAACAGCTTAACGAGGTGTATGTTTGCGTTGTCATCCAAGTAGCGTCTCCTGTAGGTGGTTTGTCACAGGTCCATCTTGTGCCGTCTCTGTACATTTTATTTCCGTTGCATTTCAATGTTTGGGCTAAGTGTACACAGTCGTCTGCGGTCGTGTCCTTAGATTGCTTTGAAGTCGTTGAGTCGTGTCCTCTGAAGAAAAATGATTATATTTTCAATTGTTGCAGCCATTGTCCGCATGCAAAGCCTTTAAATGTTTCCGAAGGGAGTACGTCTTTCGTCAGTATATAATTTACGGTGAGGGGTGTTACGGCTACGTCTCGTGGGGCGCAGTTTGGGATAGTATGAAAATCAACAAAGTTTACAGAAGAAGGATTCGTGCAGTTGCAAATAGTGGTTTTGATTGGAAAGGCTAGAGGAAGTATTGAAGCTGCTACCCAGAAGAACAACATCTATGGGTACTATGAGCTATTAGCCATTTTGTTTTCTCGTACAATCGTCACTACGGGTATACATTAACCATAATGGGTTTACTGAGGGGTATTTTAGTAACTAATAAACCTTTTATAGAAAGAAGAATAATAATATTATTTATTTATGTTAATCCCACATTGGCTCTTCCGGATGGTTGGGTTGTACATATTGTAGAATTTCTGGGATTAGTGTTTTTTTTTAACATGAGTAAAACTTATCATAATCTGTCGTGCTCAGATTTCTAACAATATTACGATTGAAATCTCGCCGGGGGGGGGGGGCGAATGGTGTTTCGATTTCTTAGTGTGACTGAAGGTCCTGATAGAGATGGCTGTGAAGCTGCCGTTCTGGTTATTCTTTTAGGGGTCTGAGGCGCTTGTGTAGGGATAATTGGGGGAATAATTGGGGTTTGGAGTAAAGGGGTTCCTTGTTGAGGTGAGAAGAAGGGAGTACTTGGGGTTTGTGCGATAAGACTTGGGGTACGGGTTGTTTGACAGAGTGTTGGGGAGGGCCGTGGTCTCGTCTGGTTACTAGGTATTATTTGTATGGTCTTAAGGTGCTGTTAGTGGTTGCGTTTGGTTTAGCTGGGGTTAGAGTTTGTTTTGATGCTAGGTGGTGATCAAAGCAAGGCTTTAGGCGATTGACATGAACGAGTTCTGTTTTGTTAGTTAGAATGTCCCTGATTCGTACGTTAACAGGTGAAGTGAATTCTATGATTCTATATGGTCCTAACGATTTTACGTCTAGTTTTCTAACCAAACCTGGTTTTGTTGCAGGGTTTGTCAAATATACTTTTTGTCCGACCTTGTATTGCACGTCTCTTGTGTTTCTATCATAATAGTGTTTTTGTCTGGCTGTTGCTTCTCGCATGCTTTTAGTCGCCGTGTCCCATGCATTGTGAAGTCTACATAGCATTTCAGTCGTATAGTCTGTTCCGAGTGCGTAAGTTCGTTTGGGAGGAGATATGAGTGTGTCAATAGGTAGGGTCGGGTCTCTACCATACAAGAGAAAGAAAGGTGTATCTTGGCTGGAAGACTGTGTAGCAGTCCGATAGGCAAAAAGTGCATATGGTATAGACGAGTCCCAGTCTTCCTGCGATTTGTTAACGTAGTGTTTAAGTAAGGAAATTAACGTTTTGTTAAATCGTTCAGTCAAACCGTCTGTTTGTGGGTGGTAAGCAGTTGTGCGGACTTGTTTAATTTCTAGTAGTTTACAGGTTTGAGCTAATAGCTCTGACATGAAGTTAGTTCCACGATCGGATAGAAGTATCCGAGGAGTACCGTGGCGGGAGATGATTTCTTCAACCAAGATCCTAGCGATAGTTTCCGCTTTTTGATCTGGGATGGCGAAAGCTTCCGGCCATTTAGTAAAATAGTCAGTGAAGACTACTATATAACGATTGCCTCTGTAAGTTAAAGGAAGAGGTCCTACGAAGTCAACTGCTATTCTTTCCATTGGGGCTGATACTGGGTTTAGGGGAATAAGGGGAGCCGGTGACATCCGTGTAGTGTTTTGTGTCGTGCGCAAGATGCACAAGATTTGCAATAATTTTTAATCTCTGCGTACATTTTAGGCCAAAAGAAACGTTCTTTAATTTTCAAGTAAGTTTTTTCAAAAGTTATCTTGTTTTGAGTTTTCCGCGCTTTTAGTATTTCTATGTTTTCTAATTTCACTACCCCTTTACAAAAGGAAGGTTGGTAATTTTATTTGTGGAGCAGTATAAAGAACAACTATAACTGCTGAACAATGTTTATATCATTATGTGCTCCCTGTGACCGTGAGGAATGGCAGATTATGGAATGAGACTATATATATATTGCTCTAGTATTATATTAGAAATATTACGATAAGATTAGAAATTGTAGACATAGATAAGAATTGTCAAGTATCAGTTTTTGATGAAGCGACGTTAGAATGCTAAAATTAGTGATTGGGACTTCGGCTGTAAATTCACTCAAAGATATTTTTACATCAAAATAAAAATTCCATAGCCAAGTTTCCTATGGTGAAACAGTGGTGAGACCTGACTTATTTTAGAAACTAAAAATCGCACATTGTAGTGAATGTCGAGCATGTAGCTTTGGTTGTCGTTTCGTCTTATTTGCACTTTTTTAGGAACAAAATCGCACCTTCGATAACGGTGACATTTGCTAAATCTAGTGATTATAAATTCGAATCAGCTAAACTCGTGCACTATAAAGAGTGGAAGTTGCAAAGCCACTGAGTATTAGAATTGACCTGTCTCCTATGCAAAAAAAGAAACCGGTTTCACCTAATTACAAGTTAAAATTAGAATCAAAAGTTTGACTGCTTTTATAGTTTTAATGTCCGTCAATTAAAGCTCTGCTCGACTTTTCAAAACGATGTGGTCACGTAAGTTAGAACTGGCGCCATTTTTTTCAGAGTCCAATCTATTTTTCTTTTCACATACACAAATGAGAAAGTTCACTTTTGCATTCAGTCGAAGGAAGCACGAGTGTTTTGTCAAGACAAAAGAATACTGTATTATGAATAGCTCCGCTATATACAAGGGTATTTTATAAATTTATCTAGTAACGGGCAGGGGCAGGGTAGGCAGCAGGCGTACGGACTGTAGCCCAGACGGCAGCGACTTCAGGGGTTTGGGGAGGAGGGGTGGGCAAGTGCTCACCCTTGGGCTGGAAGCCGTTTTCGTCACCAGCCCAGGTCGAAGTGAAACGCTGGCCATCGGGGGAAACCCAGTAAGTGACGCCTGTGTTGGTGTTACCGTATTCGTAGCCGATTTGCTTCTGGACTTGGGATTCTTGTCGGGTAGTGGCATCAGACCCAGCGTAGTTGTAATTGAAATGTTTTAGAATGGGTGATAACTTAGGAAAAGCTGCAATATTACCT
This sequence comes from Triops cancriformis, assembly GCA_020615345.1. Taxonomy (NCBI): domain Eukaryota; kingdom Metazoa; phylum Arthropoda; class Branchiopoda; order Notostraca; family Triopsidae; genus Triops; species Triops cancriformis. The sequence continues at coordinate 29,166 of JAHZNP010000644.1, forward strand.
CCATTGGCTGCTACCCTCCGGATGGCGGACGTCACTTTGGCTGACGATTGTGATCTCCGGCTGCTTGGCATAACCAGATGAATATTGTTGGGGTTGAGGGTAGGTCAAGCTAGCGGCGGAGGCAGCGGCCAAGAAAGCTGCGATGATGAAGAATTTCATTTTGTGGATGTGTTGTAACTTCAGAGAACAAGACTGGACTGACTAGACGGATCACAAATAATAGCTTATATACCTGAGGTAAGTATAGCAAACAGGCCTTGGTTGCAATTAAAGCAAGCTGCCTTTGGGAAAGGCGATCTTCAAGAGCGCTTCACTTTTACTTTCTAATAATATCACGAAAGGGTCAATACTGGTTAAGAAGATTATTTTCTTCGTTTTGAATAACACATTATACAAAGGTTATAACGTAATCATGTAATCCTCATCTAATCACATGAAACATAAAGTTGGCGCGGTACATTTCCTTTGATTATATGTTGACTCTTGAGTATATTTTCTAGTTCACGCAGACGGTTTTGTGCACTATATTCTGCATGCGTAACATTTATTAAATAGAGTGCAAATTCTAACACTACCCTTATTTTCACGCCTCATACGTTTAGTATCGTTAGTTTTTCCTTTATCTGTAGCCTACCGCGAATGGTTTCTGCCGGCCTACGGCCATGGCATCGATGGCAGCCAAATAGTGTCATGCTGGATTTTCAAAAAAGATTTTTTGCTTTGTCTTTGTAAATGGCTACTATAAATAACTGCGAAATATGTACTAACAAATTGGGTAACGCGGCGAAAATTTAAAAGCTGTTTTCGCATTAGTTTATGACTTATTTTCACATATTAAAGTAGTTAAAACATTGAATGTGGAGGTAGTTGGATGCAAGCGTTAAAAAAATTATTCAAGCTATAGTACCAAATAACATTGACGTAAATCGTACACCGTTTTAATAGCAGAATTACATCTGGAGTGAAATAAAAATAACATTTAGAAAATCCGTTATATATGTCATTTTTTCTTGGGCATTAATTTCTCGTCAATGTAATACTTAACTTCGATTTTAAAGTCCTCGAAAGAAAGCGTGAAAGTTTTTGTAAGACAATATGTATTGCACGTATTATAAATTGATACTCTATTTACAATTATATTTTATAACTCTTTAGTAACGGGCTGTGGCGGGGTAGGCAGCGGGAGCGTGGTAAGTAGGGGTACGAGCGGTGGCCCAGATAGCGGCCACTTCAGGGGTTTGGGGAGGAGGAGTGAGCAAATGTTCGCCCTTGGGCAGGAACCGTCTTCGTCAGCAGCCTACGTCAAAGTAAAAGGTTGTCCTTCGGGAGCAACTCAACAGGTGGCGCCTGTGTTGGTGTTACCGTAATCGTAGCCGATTTGCTTCTCCACTTGCGATTCTTCGCGAGTAGTGGCGTCAGATTCAGCGTAGCTGTAAATGAAATGGAGTAGAATAGGAGATAACTTAGGAAAAGCTGCAGTATTACTCGATTGGCTGCTTCGTCCGGACGGCGGACATCGCTTTGGATGACGATTGTGATCTCCGGCTGTTTGGCATAACCAGCCGAATATTGTTGGGGTTGAGAGTATGGCAAGCTACCTGCGGAGGCAACGGACAAGAAAATAAGTTTCAAGAAGAATTTCGTTGTTGGTTTGCTCTTGTCGGTGAATATGATGAAACTGATAAAACCGAATCGTAGTTGCAGCTTTTGTACGTTTCAAGTTGGAGCCAACGGTGTTTCCGGCATCGTTGATGACTCACCTTCAGTCTAAAACTCCTGTTTTTTGTGCCCTAGAATAAGGACGCTGGAAACAGAAGAAGAGCACCTAGTTTTTAATTACATTTTACTCTTACTCTTTGTCTTACACAAATGGCTAGCTTTAAAATCCAGTTCAAGTTCAAATCAATGCAAAAAGAGCTCGTCATTATTACCACCCAGATAAAAATTTATCATGATTGATCATGATAAAAAACGGATCGTGATAAATTGGACATCATGATTAATCATGATTGATCATGATTAATCCTGATCATGATTAATCCTGATCATGATAAATCATGATCATGATGATTATGATGATCATGATTATGATGATCATGATGTTCAATTTATCATGATCAAGATGATCATGATAAAATATGATTTATCGTGATTACCCTAGATCGTAATAAATTATAATTTACCGTATTTAACTTTGTGATAATGAATTGAGACACAAAAATTGAAACGTAGTTGAATTTTGTACTTCGAACAATTGACACCGAAAGGTAATGTCACATTGGTTGACTTTGGCACTTTTTTGGCAATGAATTTTAGCATTGAACGTTTATGTAACACAGTAACAATATGACATAAGGAACGTGACATTGAGAATACATTGAAACTCACTTGCGAAACCTCCTTGAGATATTGAATTTAATTCTGATGGCATCGGCAATCTCCTTGTCTGTCGGCGGAGGTTTTACTCTCTCTTGTGTCAGTCCTGGAACAAAGAAAATATTTGTACGTTTTGCTGTATGCCTATGATTATCACAAAATGCCTTACGTTTGATGAGGCTGAAGTATTCAGGCCTCATTGCAGCCTTCCTTTCTCCTGCGGGGCAACTACTATTCTTCGCCCCTTTAAGGCAGTGACTTTTGAGATAGCTGTGTGTGAACACTCCCTCCATCAGCTCAGCAATGAACTTGTTAACCTTTGAACTGACAGCATGGGAAGCAAAACTTTCAAATATCTGTTGCTGGAACACCGGGCTACTTGGTGGGTTTTCGGGACCGGCCGCCAGGGGCTGCGGAGACATCGCATTTTCCACAACCTGCTTCTCTGCTGGCTGCACGCAGGTTTCAATCTAAAAAAAGAGTGCCCTTTGAAAATCAACTGCACAGTTCACGAAATTTAACACAATACCTCGATCGCGAAAGTAGATTCGTCTACAATCAGAGCTTGCGACTCTTCATTGTCGGCCTCAGGTGGGGTCGTTATGTCCTCTTCAATGGCTCCTAAAAACAGTAAGACATGTTTACAATGAAAATTATTATTTGACTGTTTAATCGAGTACTTTCATTTGATACCCTCTGGCGAAGAAGTGGCAGACGGCGCGACGAGTGGATTACAGGTGCTGAATGCTTGAGAGGGCGGGCTGCTGGTGAAAGCAAAGACTTCTCAAGTTCGGCTAGCCCCGCCGTCAGTTGCTGGATGTTGGGAATAACTGCAAACAAAACAATTATATAATTAACTAAAATATCAAATGGAACATAGCAACTTACGAAGTTCTTTCACTGCGTTTTCGAGTGAAGCGAGAGCATTCTTTACCTCCGACAGTTCGCCGGATACAAAAGAACAGCACGGTTGCTCTTTAGCTGGGATCTCATTGGGATTAGATACTCCAGCAGAAGTCGCAGCCAAAGTGTTCGACGGATGAGATCGGCAGTCTGCGTTTTCAGCATATGCTAATAGACCCCCATTGTCCTATAAATACACGTCAGACGAAAAGTTATTAGTGAATATTATTGCAATATTACTGTGATTGTAAAAAATATTGTAACTTACATTAATGATGTCTTTCATAATGGACAAGCTGTGTGATGCCGCAAACTTTTTGGCCGCTACCTTAGAATTCTTCGTTTTCAACGGCCTTCCGACCGGGACCGCTGCTTCTTCTGTCAATCCAATGTCTTCCTCTCCAGCTGAATTAGGATTGTCGTCCGAGGTGCTACCGATTTATGGCTGTTTTGGGACCCTTTTCCCTCAACTCTGCCAAGATGACAGAGGGCTCCACAATGGAGAGAGGCAGATTCTTCACTTCCAGCTTGTTTAATTCGATCAATTTTGCTACTTCTTCAAGCTGGGCTCTGTTCTCTACGAAATTAAATAAATGACAAACTACTTGCTGACAAACATAGAGCATACATGACACGCGCGATTCGTGAATATTTAAATTGGTGAATGGTTCATTTGTGTTATACACCCTCGATTTGCATGCTTTCTAAGCGCTTGCAAAGAGTAAAACTTACCTATACTTGCAAATAAATATGCCTGAACATAATCTGGGGCTAAACTAATCTGACCTGACTAACCTAAACTAACTGGCCTATCTTTTGCATTGATTTTCCTATGGTTTGCATAGTCTCGACGAGATAAAATGCGTCAAATTTTGTTGGATAAGCTAAATTATGTAAGGTTTTGTTAGGTTTAAGATAGGTGTAGGTTAGGTTGAGTTGTGTTAAGTAAGTTTCCGTTAGAATAGAATTGGTTATGGTAGAATAACTAGGATTGGAGGGGGTTATAGCATAAAAGTACCGAGTACATTGTAAATAGCGTTTATTTTTCTGTTAGAAAAAAATTACCACTGATTGCAAGAATTTTTACGACAAATTTCTTGCCAAAATCGCGTGACTTCTTGTCCGACCGTAAAAAAAGACGGTCGTCCAACCTTGAATATTTTTCCAGTTTGCAGAAGTCGAACATTTCTGTCCAGCCGAGATGTCCAACAGCAATCTCTCCAGTGGAGACAAAATCGTACAGTGCAAAATGCATTTCACTGTTAAAAAAGGAAGACAAATGAAAATGCAACAGTGTATAAATGTTATACATAGTTGATACAATGTTGCAGACTTCTGTGAAATTAACGTCACCGCTTACCTTTCAGAAAAAGCACTTTAAAGACCTATTTCAATCAATTTCACTGTTTACGCCGCTTGCTCGGCAAGCACTTGCACAGGCAATATGGCGGAGGTAGCGCAAAGGGCGCTATAGCTCGCAACGTTGACAATTTTCTAGCGACAAGAATTACTGAAGCCTATTTATCTATTTTTCATAGAGAACCATATAGACGGTTTATGCGAGCGGTGTTAAAAAAAAGTTTTGTTGAGCAGCATGTTTTCAAACGAGAATTCTAACAACGTTGAAGCATCTCATGTGTGGTAAACAAATATGGAGGACGTTCGAAGTGTTACTCGAAAACGAAGTTATAAACAATATTTGAAAGATGCTGGAAAGGGGTTACCAGTCGTAATACCTCGCACAACACTGCGTCGTCGTGAAACACAAGGGAAAGGGAATCAAAGTAATTGCTCAAGTGGTGACAATGCGAAAAAGCAGCCGGGACCTGTTGCCTTTGCAACGTCTGATTTTGATTCTCGAAAACAAGGCATTATGGCTGAGAATTCCTCACTGTAAGTTATGTCCTCGCGTCGGTGAAAGAACTTACGAAATGGTATGTTTGTCATTCAAGTAATTTTAACGTAATATACAGGGATAAAAACACTGAAGGTACTACAGCAGCGTCTGACATTTTCGAAAATCCTTGTTACTTATTCCAAGATGAGATAGCAGCCGTACCGACAGGTAGTTCTCACGACAGTATTGACCAATCGCTTTGGCATGTAATTGATAAAGAAGGCGAGGAAGCCTACCCTTTCAGGTAAATACCATCAATCCAAATACTAAAATAACATATGCAAAAAGTAACAAATGTATAATTTATTTAAATAATTGTTTCACTTATTGTTTAAAAGAAAAATAGAAAAACACAATATAATACATAATAATAGATACAAATAATGTAATAAAATATGACTAAATATATTTCGATAATAATGCTGTAAAAATGTAAGGTTTTCGTTTGAGAATGAACCAAAAACTTCTCTTCATTTTCTAATTTAGCATGGAACGTAGTGCTACAGTCGACGATAATGATGGTGCCACATTAGATGATGATGACTATGGAATTCAAGACGTCTCCATGGCAGGATTCCCTAACGATACCGACGAGACACCGCTTGATGCCCCGACAAGCAAATTTGGTTGTCTCCATTTCAGTGGCGATGACCCCGTAGCAACAGGCCTGGATTGTAAAAAGGGGGAGCTGCTATCACTAGTCGTTGCATTTGTACTCAGGCACCAGTGCAGCAAAATGGCGCTGCAAGATTTGCTTACACTCCTAAACATTATGGTTCCGGGATGCGTACCGTCAACAAAATACGTTATGGAGAAGTACTTCTTCCAAGGTATTAAGGCAGTTGAGAAGCATTTTTATTGCCATCATTGCAGCCAATACATAAGCAATGATCCTTATCTTAAATCTAGGGATGGACAACTGTGCATGGAATGCGAGACGCCAATTGATGATGCCTTACTTCAGAAACAGCAAAATTTTTTCCTTGTAAAACCCCTTAAAGAGCAGTTGAAACACGCTCTGGAAAACGATAAATTGTGGGATCAAATTATGAAGACCAAGCGTCGGTATGAAGCGTCGGACGGTTCCTTCGGAGAAATTCTGACGGGTAAATGAAGTAATTAAGCAGGTAACTCAGCCTAAACCGCCTTGTTTACGCAGGAAACGAGTATCGAAGAGAAAAACTGCAGACGTGACTCAAAAGTGGGGACAATTTTTCAATCTCTTTCAACTTTGACGGTGTTCTGATCTTTAAATCCTCCGGTTTCTCTGTGTGGCCCATTATCATTACCATCAATGAGGTTCCATTCCAAGGCAAAAGATCGACGGCACTTTTGCATACTCTCTGGTTTGGGAAACAAAAACCGGAAAGAGGAAACACCGTTTTGAAACCATTTGTGGACGAACTGCGCGATCTCTTTAATGCCGGGCTAGAATGGACAGACTCGAAGGGGATCAAGCGAACGTCGAAAGTTGCTTGCCTTGTTGGAGTATGCGATGCCCCTGCACGTGCCCTGGCGATGAACGTCAAGCAGTTTAATGGGTACAACGGATGCGAGAAATGTGACCATCCTGGTGAGCGCGTTGAGAAAGGAGCCGGCAGCGTCACCGTATTCCCCTTCAATGCACCTCCGCCGAAATACAATCAAAAGAATTTTATGCCAGTTGTGCAAAAGAAGCTTGAAACTGGGACATACGACGTTCGTGGGATCCGTGGGCCAAGCGAACTAATGAGGCTTCCTCATTTCGACATTGTGAAGGGAATGCCCAGTGATTACATGCACGGGCTTATCTTGGGAATTTGCCGACAGTTTGTCAACCTGTGGCTTGACAACCCGGGTACCCCGTACTATATTTCCAAAGTCCGGCAGTTGGACGACGTTGTACTTAATATTAAACCAGCCGAAGAAGTTAAGAGGTTGCCTCGATCGTTTGAAAGAGACCGAAAATTTTTCAAAGCCAGTGAGTACAGGAAGTTTGCGGTTTATTACTCTCCAGTGGCTCTCCGGGGTTTGTTGCCCGTACATTATTACTACCATTGGATGTTGTTCGTCAACGTAATCTGTATTTTACTGTCGAAAAACATGGACGGTCAAGATTTAGCGCGTGCCAAATTGCTTGCCGTAGAATGTGTAGTTACCGTGCACGATTTGTATGGAGTGGAGCACATGTTGTATAATGTCCACCAACTTTTGCAGGTAGTTGATTATGTGTCCCACTGGGGATCTCCATGGGCGTATTCTGGCTTTGTTTTTGAAGATTTGATCGGGGAGTTCAAATCAATGTTTAGCGGCACTCGTTATGTGCCGATTCAAACCTTCTCCTACTTAAACGCTAAAAAACTACTGTATAAGTATGCATCCGCTTTTTTGCCACTTTCTCATGACCGCATTCAAGACTTCTATGAATCCTTGGTTAAAGAACGACAGACATTCTCTCAGGACAGCCTCCCTACTGATTGTATTGGGAAAGGGGATGTTAGAAAGCTCTTTGTTGCTGAACAACTTGGAATTGAGGAGGTTTTTGGGAAACCTTTTGAATGTGGCCGTTCTATTGCGTACAATCGTATTGCAATAAACGGGAAAATATTTTGTACACAGCGTTACGCGAACAAAAATCTGCGTGACAATTCCACTGTTTTCACCGATGATGTAATTACTGCTTTTAAAATAACTGACATTCTTGTTGTATGCACTTCTTGCAAGTGTACCGTGAACACGGAACGTTGTTCCGCTTTTACCACTACCGAAGACAAAGCAATTGTTGTTGTGTGTACAAAAATTGCATTGAAACCTGCTCCGCAATTAAAAGATGCGTATGCGGGGTTAAACCTGACCGAATTTATGTACGTAAAGAACACAGTCCAGAGTTCCACGATAGCTTGCATTCTCCCTCAACATATCCGGGGAAAATACGTGTCCGTAACGAAAGCAAACCTCAATTTTTTCCTGAAACTAGACATGAGGTTTGAGAAGGATTAATGAGTGTATGACTCTAGGGCGTATGCCAATCTCAATGCATAGTTCCCACCGGTAGGGGAGAGCCGCCATTGATCGAACCATTGTTATTGTTTGATGTTTACATCTGTGGTTCACGTGGTGTTAAATTGGTTGAATTGGCTGAATTTGCTCTCCGTTTTCGACAGACAACGTTTTACACAACATTTCATCTTTCCTATGTAAGTTAGCCACGGCTTACTAAAAAAGTATGAAAATATAAACGACGGTCGTGTACTGTTGACCGTGCTTAGGGTAAACAGTGGTTCGAACAATGGCGGCTCTGTCCTACCGGGGGGAACTATGTACTAAGATTGGCATACGCCCTATTAATTTATGAGACGTGTGCAACAATTTCCTTAATTATTCCTGCTTTGTAAAATACATCGAATGGATTCGTCTCGTAACAAATATTAATTTCGGCTGCTTTATTCACAATTTAACCTGAAATCTAGAAGGAAAGTGAATAAGTGCGGTATCATAACTATCGTAATCAAGTATGATAAAGTACGGGGAATCATGATAAACTATGATAAATCATGACTCATCATGATCAATCATGACCTGCGATTCTCTGAATCTAATAAATTATGATAAATCATGATTTATCATGGTAGATTATAATAAATTCATGATAAATTATGATTCATTATGATAGATCATAATTTATCGTGATAGATCGTAATTTATTATGATAAATTATGATAAATCATAATATATCATGATAAATTTTTATCTGGGCAAGCCTGGTCTTCATTAAATGTAGTCGAATGTAGTCTTGAATCGAACTTATATCCACCCGGGCCGACAGTGAAAACACAGCTTTAGCCAAATTCTGCATTTATTGATACACCTTTCTGTACACCACCAATCCCAGACATTTTAACGTGCAAAGAGTAGAAAGTTGACCCATAATTTATTGCTTGATGAGTAGCGAAACTTGAGAATTGGTCCAGCAAATCTCATCTTCAGAGGTTTCGAAGACACACTGGTTAATAGCTTTTACCAGAAGAGGCGCCATGTCCTCCAGAACCACCGCCGCCGTAGCCGCCACCGTGACCACCACCATAACGAGCACCGGCGCTGCCATAGGCGGCGCCAGTTTGTTGGTAGGACACCTTCGGCACGAAACCCGACTTCCCAGATACGAAGTATTCGGTTTTCTGCAAGCGTCCGTCTGGTAGATGAACATAAAACGATCCTACACAGGCGAGCGTTAAGATTTCATATTTTAAATTACAACTGTGCTTACCTTTCGTAGTATCGCCGGATCTGCTGTCAGTGAGGCCCATGTTTACGTGCGATTTCTGGTCGGAAACATCGTATCCGAAGTTGTAAAACGCTGGAGCCTTTGGAATGTTGATGAAAGTCAATTGGCGAATTATATAGGAATGATTAAAGTTCGTACAATATTGTCTGTCATTTTTTTAAAGGAATTATACAATAGATGGATTATATAGGAATTATTGAATTTAATAATTAGTGGCTGGAAAATTTGTTTAGGAATTGTGTGTATACGATTACGTACATAATAGTCGTGGCTACCGTCATAACCGCCACCACCGCCATGACCGCCCCCTCCGTGACCTCCACCCATCGACCCTCCGTATCCACCGGCGGCGACGTAGGCTATTACTGCACTTAGTACCAAAACGATCTATGCAATTGTAAAATTTTAATTGGTTAACACTGGAAGCACTTATTCTTTTCGGTGTAAATACCTTCATTTCGCTAATTTCGAGTTAAGCACAAAAGGAATGTTGCCGTCTTAATTCCAGCTGCAAATGGAGGCTGTGTGATGACAACTCATTTCGGATCTCTTTATATACCACTACCGACTTGTGGTAACTTTCTTAGGGATTTGAAGATTCCCAGTGAAAATGTTAATTGGGCGGAATCAGCTATTTTTGTATTCTTCAGCGCGGAACTTCGTAGAAATCGGACCGATTTTGCCTTTCATCTGTCGCTCTTATTGGAGCGTACAATCGACGGCTTATGGTTTATTATTGTATAGCAAATTCCCGTAACGAAGTAACGACGTCCCGTCACCTTTTCTTTCACAAATTTACTTTGCCAGTTATCTTTGGGGTAAATGCGCTTGATCAGTAAGCCTACGGGCTTGTTTCAGTTCTAGTTGAGTAAAACGAAGAGTAAGAGTGAAGGGTAGTTCGAGTTTGAGACTCTGAGCTTGTTTAATTTGCTCTAGTGCTATGGGCACACGGAATAAATATTGAAAGCTAACCTGGGGAGTTTTCTTTAGCCTCTTCGAGTAGTTTTGATTTGTGAAAAAGAAATTGACGCTAGTACTGTAATATATTACTTATAATGTTCTTGTTCGTACTTCAGTGGCTACGAAGCAAATATCGTCATCAAGCAGCCCTCAAGTTGTGGAAGACTCGGTAGTGTCCAAATTTTCTGCAGCAGATTCTAGCCGAATTGGCTTATCTTTAACTGTTTGTTTGTTGGGTCGTTCACATAGGCGTGTAGTTTTTTAGCGAAAATTTGACAATTAATTTCTGTCTATCCAACGAATTTTTATTTTAATTATGGACTATTTTGTTCGATCTCCTTAGCCCTACAATTGGGTAGATCAAAGATTCCCTTCTCTAAGAACATCTTCTGTTTTTGTGCATAAAACTAGTCGAGGTGCTTTTATGGCCTCCAGATTTGCGAATTTTTTTCCTTGAAAAGAATTTTAAAGACAGCGGAAAAGACCGTAACCTTATAAGAGTAATGTCGGGACTGTAACGAGAGTGCTGCTAGAACATCCCAGAAAAATTCCAACAGTTTTTGTCACGTCCGCAAAGATGTGTGTCGTCGGGCGATGTCGTGGTGAAATGTATGCCTCTTCTGCTGGCCAATTGCGGACGCTTTTGAGCAACGAAATCTTTAAAGTTCCTGAATCTTCGCAGTAATTATCGGCTTTGATTGTTTGGCTTTCTAGGAATAGTTCACAACAAACCACTCCCTTAAAATCTCACCAGCATCACATTCTTCCGGTGGGGCCCAGCTTTAGGGACAGCTTGTGGACGTCTGTCCCTTAATCTTCTAGATTGTTGTTTTGTTACGTTATTGTAGACAATCCGTGTTTAACCACCGCGTAATCATCTTCCCCAAAAAAGGAAGCTCCTTATTTTTATTCAGCAATAAGTCGCACGCTTCCACATGCTGTTCTATGTCCTGTCGCTCAGATCATGCGGGAGCCACGTGTCCGCTCTTTTCACGTATCTAGCAAATTTTGGGTGGATCACAACGCTTTAATGTGACACACTGACGATCTCCTGTACCTGCTAAATTGTTAAGTATCGTCTGTGTCTACCAGAGTCGTTATTTGATCCATATCGGCCACTTACGGGCGACCCGGTCAGTCACAATCTTTGATTTAGAAATTTTCGAAACAGCGGCATCGTTTCCGAACCAGGGATTCTTTTAGGGCACTAGGACCATAAACTGCATATTTTTTTTAGTCCTTTCCGAAGCGTTGAGACATTTGTGGGAATTATAACTCATAAATAGGCAATAATTTCCAACGGTACCGTTCGTATTTCATCGTTAATCGAAGCTTCATTTCACGTCATTCCAAAATTTGGTTAACATGTCGTGGGGAGACCCATCTCGCTTTTTTGCGAACAAAAACGTGCGCGTGCGCACTAAATGAAATACCCGGCCTGTTTGACTGCGAAAGTGGTCGAAAAATGACACGACTAAAGGCTCAATCAGACAGGCGGATTTTTCTCTGGCCTGTCTCTTTTCCTGTCCCTTCTTGCCTCTTTTCTCATAGAAAGTCCTTCCTTAGGCGCAAGAATAGCCAGGAAAAAAGACCGGCGAGAGAAAAAATCCGCCTGACTGTTTGCACCTTAAGGGCTCAGTCAGACAGACGGATTTTTTTCTGTACGTTTTTTTCTGGGTGGACTTTTCGTCAGGATATCCCACGCGACCTTCAGACAGGACTGTTTCTTGGATTTGCTAAACTCCGCCCAAGTCCTATTGATAAAAACAATCCCTCGTGGTAAATTAACGCAATTATTATTAGTTGCTATGTAATGTTAGTATTTACAAGGCATACTGAAAATCAGTCCAATGGCTTGCCACGCTAGGGAATTCTTGTTTTTGTTAACATACTCTTTACAACTCTTATCCCAAAGTACTGGCCGATTTCGTACTTCACAGACGAACTCGACTTTTTTATAACCCCCACGACATTATGAGGAAAAACCGCACAAATCCAACGGATGTAGACAATTCACTACATTACCTCTTTTACACCTATACTCATAGGTTATGGGTTCATTCGCAGCAAATGAACCGTATGAAAAGCTTTTGTAATTACTCGGTCAATAGGTCTGAGATCGGTAGGTCATAGGTAATAAATAGAAAAAGACTAGGATTAATTTTTCATTGTACATTTTTACACCAATTTTTCTATTGTACACCAGTTGGCATAAAATGGCTAATTCCTGTTATGTTAAATGGATAAGGTAATTTGAACCAAGCGCGCACATATTTGTTTATATGATACATTTTTAATTGCGCATACGTTATTTTTATTATTTGACTGCTATTGAATTTGGAAGCTTCCACGATAGCTTCAGATAAGCACTCTGTGAACATATCTTGCCGGAATCGAGCTAAACAGTATCCGAAAGGAATTTTACACGCTGCTTGCAGGGTTGTGATCTCGAGACCAATTCTCGGTCTCGAGACCGGTCTCGAGGGCCCTAGGGTCTGGGTCTCGTCTCGATCTCGAAAATGTTGATCTTGATCTCGATCTCGAAGGCCGTGGTCTCGAGACCTGTCTTTCACTACTTGAAACCTTAGGACAAAATGGACAAAAAAAGAGCACCCGACAAGATTCCGTCTATTGTTGAATTTACATATAAAGATTATCAATATTGTGATGATCTTCGTGAGAACTGCGTTGCGACGTGCTAGTTTTGCACAAATCGGACAGATCTTCGTGAAAAAACAGGGATAACTGGTTTGGTCTCGAGACCGGTCAAAAAACGGGTTTGGTCACGAGACCGGTCTCTATCTCGAGACCTCGAATCCGATCTCGGTCTCGACAATTTTGGGAAGTCTCGGTCTCGATCTCGGTCTCGAAACCTAAGGTCTCGATCTCGTCTCGGTCTCGAGAAAATTTGGAAGGTCTCGGTCTCGTCTCGATCTCGAGAAGGTCGGTCTCGACAACAACCCTGGCTGCTTGTAAAAAGCTCTATAACGCGAGTTATAATGCTGCTTTAGATCACATTAGAAAAGGTTCAATTGATCGTTAAATTGAAATCAAGCGCACCGTTCAAAAAGAAAGGCATCGGAGGTGGACTCTGGACAAGTCAGAATATTTTTCGCAAATTGCATAGTTCTGACTTAATTGAAACGGAATTTTTCCACTTTAGCATGAAGAGGGGCGTGTAATATTATGGCGAGTTCATTGGATCTTTTTGATAGTTTATTTTTCGATTATATTTTGGACCTTGAGCTGAAAGAAAGGCTAACTAATGCGAACTGTGTCACTATGCCGTGGTTTTTTGTTTATTTCTGAATCATAACCGTGTTTGCTCGAAAAAATCTTCTGTCATTTTTAACTAACGCTAGAAATAATCTTCATTGCCAGATACAGGGTGTTGTGATCCATATGTTCGAAACAGGGCCGTATTTCCCATAAGGCCAACCTAGGCCATGACCTATGGCCACATCAGTCATGCGGAGCGCAGCAGACTAGGAGGGTCTCAGAAAGAGGAAAAATAAAAAACTATTCGAAAAAAATCTTTTTTTTGTAAAGGCAGTATATGTATACTGCAGTGGTTTTTATTTTCATCTACACATATTAAATATGTTGAGAGGTAGATTTAATTTATAGGAATGTAGTACGTCGATATTGTTGAGCATCTCTACAGTTTGCACTGCCTTGCTACTGGCGTTTAAGGCCCCGGTATACCTAGTTTGGAGATTTTCTCCGATAATACTGTTTGTTTACTATTTGTCCCCACCCCAATGGCATTGTCGCACGATCGTCAACAGATGGCAAACTGTGCACTTAGCGCGAAACTTGAAAGTTTGTGGCAGAAAGGCCTATAGACCACGCCTCCTAAATTAAGACTCAAGACTTACGTGTGTTACGAATACAGGTCTGGCATTGGCTATTCATCCAACACGGACAACGCTAGAATATTATTCTATCATATTATGAAAAATATTATCAATGATCAATCAGTACTACTGTAACATCTCGTAAACCTATAATGATATATTACATTTTAACAGTAAGTTCATTTGAAACTTGTTCATACCATTTTCAGTTATTATTAGGGATGGCTAAAAATCACGATTACACGGAAGCCGTGAAATCCGTGAGTTTTCCCGAAATTTCAGTTTTTCCTTGGAAATCGCGAAGTACCGTGTTTTATCGTGTTTTTTGGTGGTTATGCCCTTTTTTAGCCGATTCTTTGCTAAAAGTATCTTTTCTTGTAACCACTAAATGTAAGCTATTGTTTTCGATTCCCATTCTGTTCTACAGGCCTAATTTTTCTCCAAAACACCTATGCTGATATGCATAAATTGTTTTGAGCACATGATCCTAGTTTCCGCATGCCTTTTCTTGACTACTTGTAGTTTACTCCCTTATTTTACATGTCGCTTCCTTGATAGCTTCAAGGAAGCGATATGTGACTCTGCGAACATATTCTGCCAAAATGGAGCTAAACAGTATCCGAAAAGAATTT
>JAHZNP010000645.1:0-43925 GCA_020615345.1 Triops cancriformis
TATCGGTCATGACCCTCACTCGACTAAAAATTCATTGTTGCCTTTCACGCAAGGCCCGAAAGATGTCTACCGCAGCGGTTACGTCAAGATATGAGTCCCGAACCTAGGGAGACTTAAATCGAACGTTTTCCTCGCGCCAATCTTTTTTTACAAGCAAAAGAACCCAGGTGTAATAGGACTTTCGGGCCACCCTGTAGGTAATGGAGTTGCTAGCTACCTAGTAGAAATGGGTAAGAACTCCAGGGAGCCTCTGTATTGCAAACAATCAATGTCCATCAACCAGGGAAACTTTCACACGCTCACAGTACCATAAATACACCACTCAAATACCAAAACAGCGCAGTGCGAAGACTAGGGAGTGTTGTTGTCAGGGTCGTCACAGTTTGCACAAACAAAACAGGACAGGTAAAAAGCACCCGATGGCTATGAAGATCGGTATCATTGAGGATGTCTGGTCCGTTGCGTATGGATCGGAAGCGCGAGGCCCACTGGGTTTCCGCTTTTTCGATTCTGCCTTTGGCTCTTCCACTTTGTTAGGGATTTCTTCTAAATCTTCATCGTCCGATGGCATCGGAGGCAGTTTCGGCACATCTGAAAATACAAGCTTCTTATTACTCTACTATCCAAAACATACACTTCCTAACACTCACCTTCTAATTTCCCTTTCATCACATAAATGGCATTGATTTTCGGATTGTCTCTATTGCCCTAAATTGAGAATGCAAAAAAATTTAGAGTAACATGGGCAAAATAAAAAACAGGAAAGTAGTTATGGCCACTGTGCCTTCTGAATGTGGAAAATTTGGTTTGAATTTATTAGACTGTATACCTTAATAAATTCGACGCGAATTTTTTTATTGGCTAAATCGGACTCTTCATTGTTAACCATCACTTTGCCGTTTTGGACTCGGAAGGGAATATATTCATCATGGGCGATTCCTCGTCCGACTTTCTCAAAAATGTCAAGATAAGAGACGACAGGATGGACGCCATTAAGTACGACATCAAAGACTTTCATGTTCGGAGCCGTGAAATAAACTTCACAAAACTTGAGCACGAGCACATAGTCTCCATCTTGCGTGATTGGAATATCGTAACCAAACGTGGAAGTATGGTACCGCTCTGTTTGATAAAGGATTCCGTCAGCCTAGGAGATAAAATGAAGTTGCGGTTAGTGCACGGAAATACACTCAACAATTTTTTACCGCAAGAAAAAAAATATGTCCCAACTTGGTCCACAAAAACGTTTCCCAGGTGTGGAGTTATAGTTATAAATTTCATTTCCGCTATCAAGGGCAATAAAATAACAAAAAACCTGTGTAATTAAGTTTCTCGCGTAAATAGAGTTTCATCTGTCAAGAAACATTTTTAACAACGCTTTTTATAATGTGAATATGGTTTATGGAAATTCTGTTCACCTACTTTTATCTTTTCACTATATTTTTTAACATTTTTTATACATTTAAATGACTGTCAAGAACTTGCTCCTTTCATACATTTCCTGCAAAGTTTCACAAAAAAATCTTAAGAAGCCTTACTTTCAAAGAAACTTGGAGAATAGTGCCTTTTGTTCTATTCATCAACGACGCGTGCAAATTAAGTTCATTAATCTTCAAGAGTACGTATCTCTCAATATGGAAAGATAACAGAAAACGAGGCTTGCAATAACAAAACTTCTATTGTAATTGTGGAATAAATAGTACCGTTGATAACAATAAGGGGATATATTTTGAATTACGAAGATAATTACTTGAGGAACTCGGCCAATGTTTAGCAAATGAGTGCCGTAGTCAGACGCGGTGCCAACATCTAATGCATCAGCTTCGTAACGAATGCCGTAAACATCTGTATGAGATTCTCCTCCGGCGTTAACTGCATAAATAATTTTCCCCAGACCAGCCACTGGCGAAGCACAACATAGTAAAACAACCAGCATCAGAACTTGCACTAACCGTTTTGTATAAGCACAACCTAAGGAGTTCATTAGATTCATAATGATTCGAGAAAAACTGTCGTTCTGATTCAAAAACAATAATAAAAAGGCGCCTCCTCGACTAAACTATCTACCGGCAGGCTAAGTCTTTCGACGGGACAGGAACAAACGTCCTGGGAAGACTCATCCACACGGTAAACGATAGCGACGTGTCTGTTGCTGAACGCTGCCAGCACACAACAAAGCAGCTGGTAACATCTAGCGACGAGAAATTGACCTAAATGGAGGTTCAAGTATCCGACCCTAGCTGCCAAGATCCTATTGGATACTTACTAAAAAAAGGGCTGCGAAGGGCTCGGCTTGCCAAACTTCCAAGCCGGTACTCTTTAGCGACCCAAACCATAAGCCAGCATCCTTAGTCTCAGGTAAAAGCGTAATATCGTATTACGGAACACAAATAGTCACAATCCGCGCGTAAGAGAAAAGCACGTTTAAGAGAAATCCAATGTAAGAAAAATCAACGTCTAAAGAAGTGCGGAGAAAAATAGAAATAAAACATTTTTCTAGCCAAAATAACATACTATTGTGCTGACCATGAGAACTTACCAGCGGACGATTTTATCAACTATAATTTGTATAAACATGATTACTGGGAGTTTATTCGAGGGTTTAAGTAATTATACAAAAAAGCCTCGTCAGATTCGTAACTTGTATTGCAGGTTTTACAAAAAGAAAAGTACTAGAGCCCCGGGCGGCTCAGCTCAGCTAGGTTCGGTTGAGCTAAGCCATTTCTCAGCCTAGAAATCCGGTCATCAAAACCTGAACTAAACCGTATCTCCGGATACACTCAAAAACTTTTGACGAATAGATTTTTGAAAGATGTCGGAAGGTTTATCACCGAAAGCGGAATGTATATTATTGTATTTCAAGTAAAGATGAATACCATTCAAAACGCATAAAATTGGTACGACTTTGAAAAATATGCATGAATATTTTTTGTTTTTTGTTTTTGAGATAGTGATGATTTCCACCAACTTCATAACGACCTGTAATTTAAAATAAGCAAATGCTATAAAACAAAGTCGGTGCAGTGCAAAGTGAAAAGCCTCTATCGAACTATACATACAAATAATCACGAACTTATGAAGAATACGGATTGGGACGATCATGAAGAAATTTCAGAAATATTGGAATCTTACAGTCCGTCTTCTAAATCGCATAAGGGTAAATTTTGAAAGAAATCGGATTCTGGAAGTTCTTGTTTGCTTTCTCGTGACTTGATCGTCGTGGAATTACCTTCGTTCAAGAACTTCTTTTGCAAATGACTGAATTGCATTACACCTTCATTTTCGTGCCTGAGAACATACATTTTTTTTCTCCTATTGTTCAGATAAGAGATTTCTTACCTCTTCCGCTGGCAGCAACACGAAATAACTAAAATAATAGAAGAGATACCAGCCCATGCAGCCAGTGATATGAATACAGGCTTCGTAAAAAATCCTGTTTATAATACTTCGTTGTTAAATAAATAAAATTATTAAGGAAAAGTACCGCAAGTATTCTCGAAATCGACTGCTTCCGTGGCACTAGCTTCAAACGTAGTATTGATGGTTTCCGTGGCATTAGCTTCAATCGTAGGATTGACGGCTTCCGTCGACAAGTAGGTAGTAGGCGTAGTGGGCGGTTCTCGTGTAGGACTCTCGCAAAGTAAGTTTGGCGATAAGCCCGACCATGTGCCATTGTCAAGGCATTTTGAAATTCCGAATACTAAAATGTAATACTTAATGGCTTTCAACTCTGATATATTTTATTTTTACCTTTAGCTGAGTTGTCACAGAAGTACATTGCCTGTGAGGGTCCAGAGAATCCTTCAACATGTTGTAGGACATAATTTTCTAAAACAGGCGGCTCGCCACAATTTACTTTCTCTAAACATCAAACGTCAAAAATGTTTTTTAAATTCCAGGAAAGTTGTCTTACTTTTGCAGTGTTCATCCAGTCCGGCATATCCTAGCCACACCCCGAAGGCGGTACATAGCAATACTTTACCAGCCGCTAACTCATATCCTTCTTTGCATTCCACAATCGCAACAGAACGGTCCAATTGATAGAAAATCGCAGCGTTTGTAATCCAGTTTTCCAGAGCCGTGCAGTCTGGTTTAAAAGAGGACGTTGTCAAGGAAACTTTGGAATATTTCATCTTACTTTTGCCAGCACTAAAATTAGCCTGCCAGTTTTCTATCCGACAAGATGGTGTCGTACCTATGGACGTGTATGTCCAGTAACCCTTAGAAGAACAGTACTGATCCTTTGGACCCACCAAAGTGAAACCTTTTTGGCACTTGACTTCCGCTCTGGTGTCTCCTGTAAAATCCGCTGATCCAAAAGCAGGAGCCCCAGGCAGTCCGCATTTTGTGTTTTCTATTTGACAATGTAGTTGATCTTAATTCCGGAAATCTTGGTTTTACTTTTTTCACCATTAATAATTATTGTCCATTATATTACACATATTCGGATCATACATCTGCGGTAAAAACTATTGAGTCATAAATAAGCTTCTGACTTTCTCGTGTGCTTCACGGGTCTTTAATTCTATAAAAACTTACGCTTTTGGACTAATTGTAAGTTTCCCTGTCACCTTGACTTTTGACAACATATTTCGTATGCGATTTGGCAGTAATAATAATTCACTTTAAAGCGTTACTTTTAAAATAAAAGTATAAACTATTACTGCTTAAAATGAATTGTATTTATTTTTCAAATGAAAAGCAAATGTAATCAGTTTTCCCAAATTACATAACACTTCTCCGTTTAGCAATTATCTTGTAATAAAACTTACCATTGTAGCCAAACCCGTCTATGTCACAGAAAACCAGCGGAAGGTTGCTTATGCTCAACTCTTCGACGATAATTTTGTCACCAGGGATTCCCCCTGGAAAGCCTGGTATGTCACCTAAAGTACGGCAGTCTATGGGGATAGAACGACTTCCTTCATAGCTCCCTTCGTATGAACCACATTTAGTTGTTTTGTTCGTAACAGTATCCCGGACGGAGACACTTACATTCAGTGTGGAGCCGTCTTCAGTGTGGAATTATAGTAAGCAGATATTAGACCCTTGTTGACCTAGCTGTACTTGTAATCTTAATTGACATACAAACTTACGTTTTGAGTACAACCTCACTAGGCGAACACCAAACCGTTCACCTAAATCTATCGATATCCAGCGACGAAAGCCGGAAGGCCTAAGTTCCAAACATGTCGATAGTGTATCGTCCACTAGATTGTTAAGGAGCAATAAATGACTCTCCGGATAGGACTGGCTTTTTTTCTTCAGTGTGACGAAGGGGGCTAATCAAAATTTGTGGAACAAGAAATTAAAAAAATAAAGAAAGGCAGGAAGGGGTTAATGAATAGGGCAAATGCTTACCGCAAATAGCGGGCGGTCCGGTCCAAGTACCGTTCTGGGTACATTTCCACGTCCCGTTGGTGGAAGTATGCGCGGTCATTAAATATGATGCTGTACATCGGAATGTTACAGTCTGGTTTTCAGAATAGAGAGCTAATTCCGGGACGATGTTTCCATTAACAGGTTTTCCAGGAAACCCGCACTTACCAATCGCTTATATACGCCAGAATTTAAAAACAAACGTTACGAGAATACTAATGGAAGAATTCAGAGTGATTTACCTTCAACTTTGTGGTAGACAGAAATGAAGGATATAAATAGTGTTGCGAGTGTTAAGAAATGCATTTCTGCTCACAAGAGTCGATGGTGCACAAATGACGAAGACTCCCGAGTTTGTAGTTCTTTTCGTGCCGGTTTGAATGGTTCTGACAGCCACATTGGAGGATTATATGATTCACCAGGAAATCGAGAAGGATGTTTCGCTTCCTTAGTTGCTCAAATCATCGTAAAAGATGCGAGTCTTATCACCGTTTTCCCATAATAAATCACTTCTGAATGTGGTTTAACTGAACATGCCTTTTAATTTTATTATCAGCGTGAGCATATCTCACTACCGTCTTTGCATTTAAACAGGCAATTATATTTGCAACAAGGTATAAATAAGTTGAGAAAGTGCTTCTTTCAAAAACTTCTTTCATTTTAGGAACAGAATCGAAGGAAAGAATTTCAATTCAATAAAAATTCGATCAAATTCAACTTTTTAACGTTTTTCCATGTCGAATTAATTCAAATCAATTTGAAACGTAAAGTCTTAAAACAAAATTAATTCAACGTTTATCAGAACTTTCAAATTGTAACGGTGTGTTTTGATGTTTCTTTCGTTGAGAGTTAATCCTCTATTCATGAGTATTAAGAGTCCTTTCTTAATTGTCTCATAAAAGTATAATAGAAGCACGAGTAAAGCAATTAATCTCCTACATATAACTGTACAAGAATTTGTAACACGCTTCCTACATTCCTAATGGATTAAACATGTGTATTAAATTTTTCCCCTATTCTAATTGTCAAACACCCTCTGGTCCCAATTGTCTAAGAAAATTGGAGTTATAATGTATGGATACATGTGCAAGGAGTTAATCATTTCATTCTTCCATTCCCTCAGTTTATTACACCACTATTATAAGTATTGAAACGAATCGCATGTCAAAATTTTGCTCAACTGTTCTGTTGTAACACTTATCTTTTATTATATTATTAACATTGTAATTCATATTATTGTATTACAAGAAACAGAACATATATTCAAATTGAATAAAACTGGTCCGACTTTGAAAATATGTATAAATGTTAAGGTTTTCTCTAGATAGTAATGACATCAATCAACTTCATAACCGCCAGTAAATTAAACTAAGCAAATGCTGCAAAACAACGTTGTTTCAGTGCAAAGCGAAAAAGCCTCTATCTAGCCAAAAGTTCGCCTAATCATAAACTTATATACAACACGGATCAGGACCATTAATGAGCAATTTCGTAAATATTGGAAACTGGCTGGCTATCATCGAGATCGCATAACGGCGAATCTTGCTGGTTCCGCTTGTTTTCTCCTGATTTAATCTTCGTGGAACTGCCTTTATCCCCAAATGTGTCCCGCAAATGACTGAATTGCATCACATCATCCGTTTGATGCCTAGGAGTAGACATTTTAATATTACTTAAGTAAGAGGCTTTTTACCCTTTACGGCGGTAGCAGCATGTAATAAGTAAAATAATCGAAGAGAGACCAGCCCATGCAGCCAAAGATATGAATACAGGATTCGTGTATACGCCTGATTACGATATTTCGTTATTAAATAGAAAAAAATATGAAGGAAAACTACTGCAAGTATTTCCAGAATCGCCAGCCTTCGTGGCGTTAGCTTCAAACATAGGATTGATGGCTATCGTAGCGTTGGCTTCAAACGTAGGCATAGTGGCTTCCGTGGACAAGTAGGTAGTAGGCGTAGTAGGTGGTTCTCTTGTAGGACTCTCACAGGGTAAGTCTGGCGATAAGCCTGACCATGTGCCACTGTCAAGGCATTTTGAAACTCCGAATACTAAAATGTAATACTTAATAGTTTTCAACTTCTGACATATTTTGATTTGTACCTTTAGCTGAGTTGTTACAGAAGTACATTTCCTGTGCGAGTCCAGAGAATCCTTCCACTTGTTGCAGGACATAATTTTCTAAAACAGGCGGCTCGCCACAGTTTAATTTCTCTAAACACGAAATGTGATTTTTTTTATTCAAATAAAAAATGGTCTTACTTTTGCAGTGCGCATCCAGTCCAGCATATCCTAGCCATACCCCGAAGCCGGTACATAGTAATACTTTATTAGTCGCTAACTCATATCCTTCCTTGCATTCTAGAATCGCAACAGAACGGTCCAATTGATAGAAAATAGCAGCGTTTGAAATCCGATTTTCAAGGGCTGGGCAATCTGGGGTTAATAGAGCTCGTTATCAATGAAACTTTTGAAATACTTAATCTTACTTTTGCCAGTATTAAAAGTAGCCTGCCAGTTTGTTAACTGACATGTTGGTACCGTACCAATAGGCCAGTGCGTCCAAGACCCCTTGGAATCACAGTAGCGGTCCTTTGGCCCTACCAATGTAAAGCTTTTTTGGCACTTGAATTCTACTCGTGTGTCTTCTGTATATTCCGCTGATCCAAAGGCAGGAGCTTCAGGCTGCCCGCATTTTGCGTTTCCTATTTGTCAAAACCGTAAAAAGTAATTGTTTTCATTTACCAGAATCTTTGTTGTGGTCTTTTTCACCATTAGCAATTCTTGTTTTGTGTGGTGAATAATTTTTTTAGATATTATTTCTCATTGTATTGCTTTAATGCAAATTATTTTGTAATGTAATTATACATTCTTGTCTTAAATGACTGTAACGTAACTCAACGTAATATTAGGACAGTGAAGGGGGACTTACTGTCAAATTTAAAATTATTTCTAGTTTTTTCAACGTTTTAGAAACAAGCAAAGGAAAAAGGGGACGATTGAACGAAGGTTAGACAAGTACTTGTAAGGTAGTGCCAAAAAAGTACTGACGTATACCCGGAATTTCTGAAAAATTTGAACGTTGAAGCAGAATTATTACATATCCCACCATGTTGGTTATATTTTTTAAAAAATCAGTAATAATAGAATACTTTAAATAATCACATTACTTTCCACATTGAAAATGAATGATAATACCTTAAAACGTAATAGTACTTGTACACCTTTAAAATGAAAGTTTAGTGTAATCACTTATTAGTTTTCCTAGATTACGGTTAAAGTTACAATTATCTTGTATCAGTAGTTGCATTGTTGCTCAAAAAACAAGTATCTGGATATGTTGGAGTAAAACTTACCCGTATAGCCATATCCGTCTATATCACAGAAAACCAGCGGAAGATTGCTGTTGCTCAACTCTTCGACGATGATTATGTCACCGGGGATTCCCCCTGGGAAGCCGAGTAGGTCGTCTAATGTAACGCAGTCTATGCGGATAGAAGCACCAGCATATTTTCCTTCGTACGAGCCACACTCTGTCGTTTTGTTCGTTAAACTATCTCGGACGGATACACTTACATTCAGTGTGGAGCCGTCTACATATTTGGAATTACAGTAAGCAGAAATTGGACACTTTTGCATGTCTAAGTCACTATGGGCCTACATGCAATCTTCAAGACACAATTACCTTTTGAAAACAGCTTTACTACGCGAACACCAAACCGTGCACCTAAATCTATGGATATCCAGCGACGAAGGCCCGTGGGCCCAATGTCCAAACATGTCGAAGTTGTATCGTCCACTAGGTTGTTAAGGAGCGACGAAAGAATACTGGGATACGACTTGCATTTTTTCTTCAGCGTGATTAATGGGACTAAACAAAATTTGTCGAAAAAATGAAGGAAAGGAAAAAAAGAAATATTGATATAAGGTAAAGCTTACTGCAGATTGGGGTCCGTCCAGTCCATGTCCCGTTCTGAGTACATCTCCGTATCCCGGTGCCAGAACCTTCCACGAACATGGAAAAGGGCCTTGGACAATTGTATGTCACAGTCTGGTTTTCAGAATAGAGAGCTAATTCCGGGACGATGTTTGCATTCGCTGGTTTTCCAGGAAAACCACACTTACCAAGCGCTTTGTTACGCCAGAATTTTAAAATAAATGTTACGGACTTACTAATGGAAGCGTTCACAATGATTTACCTTCTACTTGGTGGTAGACAGAAATGTAGAATAGAAATAGTGTTCTGAGTGTTAAAAAATACATTTTTGTTTCACAGGAGTCGATGGTGCAGATTTGGCGAAGTCTTACGAGTTTGTAGCTCAATTTGTACTCGATCAAATGTTTATAACAGTTACATCGGAGGGTTGTGATTCACCAGGAAACCAAGAAGGATGTTTCGCTTCCTCAGTTGATTAACACATCATAAAGACGCTATGGCTTATCACTGTTTTCGCATGTGAATCATTACTGGGCGTTTTTTTTTATTGCATGATGTAGGCTTTCGCCTGTTGCCTTTATGGTGCGTTTTAACTTAATATAAATATCTTAAGACTTAAGTCAGCGTGAGCAGTGCTCGTTAGTACTTTTGTAGCTAAACAATATTGATACGCAAATATATCATAACATAACGGAGCAATGTGCAGACAACTTAAAAAAGTTCGTTCATGTATTCAATTTTTTTTACAAGTCTACAAGCAAAATGGACAGAAAGAATACAAACTGTCAAATGACTGTAAAGAACACAAGAATTGCTAACAACCGATACAACACGTATTGCCTCAACGCAACTTGACCATTCGAAAGCTCATTGGTAACCAAAACAGGATTAATTTAATAGAGATGCGCTTAAGGCCCCAGTATACACACCCCTCTTATGGACGAATAACACGGGAAATTCGGGGGATGGTTTCTCAATAATGGTTCTGTCAATTTTGAATCAATGTTGGCAGTAAAGTTGTTCTTATTAATATCTAGTGCATGTGTTTGAGATTTTCTAAAAATCTGATTTAATCAAATTTAAAAACTGTAGGAACATTTTTACATATTTCGAAAAATTGGACAAAGGTAAAATCTCGTTTTCTTGTGCAGTAGATATCTTTCTGCTTTATTTTTTGCTGAAAGAAAGATTCAAATTGAGAAAGTAGTTTTTACGAAATCATGACTAGAATTCCCAAATTTTAATAAATGATTTCGTAAAAACTAATCGTCCGATTTGAATTTTGTTTTCACCAAAACATATAGAAAAAAGATACCTACTGCACAAAAAAGGCAGATATTAAATTTTTCAGTATTTCAAAATGTGAAAAATTTCGCCTAGTTTTTAAATTTAACGTAACCATATTTAAAAAAATCTTGATTAAGTGCACTAGATATTAATAAGTACAACTTTACTCCCAACATTGATTCGAAATTGACATAACCATTATTGAGAAACCATCCCCCGAATTCCCCATGTTATTCGCCCATAAGAGGGGTGTGTATACCCGGGCCTTAAGTTCAAACTTATGATTACTTTTGTAGGTCAAGTTAATGTATGTCATGTCAAAATATGTCAAGTTAGTTCAAGTCAACTTAAAATGGAACATGTTCAAATTGTTCATTCAATCATTTCACAACTTTTAGAGTGTAACAACGTTTTTACGTTTCTTTCGTTAAAAATTAATCCTCTATTCATTAGTATTATGAGCTGGTTTTCGTAATTGACTCACGAAAGTACAACTAAGGAAGGAAACCCCAACTGATATTTGAAGGGAATTTGCTAACATGTTTCGTGCATTCCTTATGCACTGCATATATGTATTCGACATTGTTAACTATCCGACTTTTTAAATACCCTTTGGCTCAACTGTTTGACAAAATTTTAGTTCCACTGTATATATGCTAGGAATTAATCATTTGATTCCCTCTTCATTTTGTGAGTTTTACGACAACTATATTTTTAGTATTGATACTTTTTACATAGTTAATATTTCTGTCAATTATTCTTGTTTTATTACCGTACTTCTAGCGCACGTACAAGGGAGTGAAACGTTTAAAAAATCGCACTGGGAAGTTTGAACGGTTATATTTTCAAATGATTGCAAGAAGCCACACTTCCGTACATTTGTATTCACAGGGACTAGGCACTTTTTGGGGACAACAAACAAAAGTTCGTCTTTCACTTCTATATACAGGATAAGGCGAGCGATAGATTGCGTACTTTTTTGCTCCATGCAAAGCACTAAGATTAAGCTAAGCTCCTTCTAGGTATCCTACAACATGTTCTCTTTTTTATCAAAACTTCTTTTACTATATCAACGGCTTATAAAAATTCGATAATTTAAGGGTGAAAAGTACGTATGTACAATGTCGAAGGGCGAAGAGGGGTAAGTCGAGAGGGTCACCATGTCCATGTGAAGGTCAGAAGGGGCAAGATGATCGCTAAACATGAAGGAGTGTTCCAGGTTGAGTGAGATCCCACACGCTCCCTAGGATCGCCTTTATAATAAATAAGAACAATTTCTTTTTTAGTTAAATGAGAAAGCAAACGAAATAGCGTGACGCTTTACCTGTAATAGGCTTCCAAGGCTTAGTCGTGCGGTAATCAAAGGGTTGAGGCGTTGAATAACGACTGTTGTCTACTGGACGGTTTACCGGAATATTTGAACCTGGTGCAGGCTGCCGAGGCGCATAACAGGAGGCTACACAAGAAAAGAAAAAGTTCCATTAACAAAACTATTAGAACACAAATATCTACAAGATTTTTCTGCTGTTCAAAACTATGGCTCCATTTTTGCTGCGACTGAGTAAATTCAAAGGAAATATTCAAGGAAAAAAATATAAACATGTTCAAATCCGTGACTATTGTTGCAAGTCAAATTATGTCTAGTAATTATGAACGAAAAAATTTCACAACCAAGTTAATTCAGATATATTTGAAAAATGTTCAACTTAAATAAATTCACATAATCTCGGAGGCAAGTTGGTGTCAATTCGAAGTTGGTGTAAATGTATTATTGATTTTTTTCCAGTCTAGTCAAGTCAAAGTAACTCTGAAGACAAGGATAGTCAGGTCAATTAAATCCATGACGGTATTTTAAACAAAAATAAATTCAGTTTGAAATGAAAAAAATAATGAAGATAATTCAAGCTCATTTGTGATTAGAATTTATCAGTCCAGTCGAAGAATTTAAAAGTTTGCCGTATCGAAGTTAATTCAAAAATAAACTGAAATCAATTTTAAGCGTTTCTGAGACCACGGCCTTCTTTTTCAATCTCTGTTTGTCTTGTGTAGCGTCATATCATATCCAAGTTGTAAAAAAGTTTCACTTCAAATACTTATTAAATAAATCTCTATTAAGTATTTTCAAGTAAAATAATGCGATGGTTCCAACCAAATTCACTTGAATTAAGCTTATGTCAAACATCACCACCTTGAATTTCGTCCCGCACTTAAGTACACCTTTTCGAGGAATTATGCAGATTTTTACTGTTCGGAATGTGAGCTCTCTTTAGGCAAGCATACCTTCTCAACAATCCGTGCCGAAAAGCCGCATAACTTCTCGGAGCGGCAGTAAAAGCCTTAAGTGCCAAGTAGACCCTGAACTTTAATTAAATTTACGGTTATCTAAGGCGTTCGTCTAGAAAAGAAACCAAGCGGTTCTTTCAAGTTGACGGAATTCTCCCTTTGGAGTGTGGAAACACCGCGACAAATACCAATTCAGCATTCATACCTTGTCGGGTGAGTTTCATTCCCATTTTCATGGGTTCCACGTCCCTTAAACAGTTCTCGCCCGCTTCTTTGATAATCAGTTCCCCGTCCGCGACGATAATGCCAGCAAAACATTCATAGCCAACGACATCTCGGCGTTGCGTGTAGGTATAAGTGAGCCCTTTTTCGCTCCATTGTCCCAGGCATCGGTATTCTCGTTCTACATCACGCAAACCAAAAAGAAAAAAGTATTAAAACACTGGTCTTTCACCCCAAAGCTTCAAAGACCGAAAGAAACACAAAACGTGCTCACAATAGTCAAAAGCGAGTGGTTTTTGGTGTTCCATAAAAAGCACTACAAGATACACAACAGCAGGACTGGTGATTTACTCGATATTCTTATCTTTTTATTTATATTTGATCATTTTTTTTTGCAACACAGTCATGCGTGCTAGTGTGGGATGTGGATGGGGGATAAGGGAGGCCACACAGAGGGGCTAACCTTCTCCTGCTCGGTAAATCCTGCGTTTTGATGGCGGTCTGTTGTTTCGAGGCGGAACGACAGCAAACGGCCTAGAAACAGGTTTTGTTGTCGGGATTGTGTGAGAACGCGTAACCGATCCCATTAAGCGCGTGGGCACGCTTAATAAGAGCGGGTCACGAATTTCTAGAGGTGAGCTGGTGGGTTTAGGAGAACTGGGTAAGTTTGTCCGTTGGGTGGTAGTCTGCCAGTGCCATTTGGGCTCGGCCGGTACCGTGGCGTCTTCAAACGGCTCAATTCGAAACGGGAAGGTAGGCTTTGGTTCAGTTGTGGTTACTGGGGGGGTGGTGGGTACTGGGGAAGTTTCCCAGCGCCATTTCCACATGTCAGTGTACGGTTGGGTGAGCCAATCGTGTTGGAACGATGGTTCAGTTGGATCGGGGTGGAAAAGCTCGAATTGAGTCGTGCTAGCTGTGGAGCGATGAAATGACCACGGATCGTACGCTTCGTCGGGGTTCGAAAAACTGACATCTGAGCTGCGTCTACGTCTGCCCTGTCTACGAGGGTCGTACATAGGAACTTTGGCTACAAGACGCAGGGTTTGCAAGCGAATTTGTAGAGCAAGCAGGAGGTTCAATAAAATTGACGGAAAAATGTTAAGAAATATTCGGGCAGAAGATGAAGTTCAAGAATTCCTCGTCAATACTTGCCTTCGTAGATTTCGGAAGTGTTGTAGCAGTTGGAAATGGTGAAAAGCATCATTTGTGGGTTGCGGCAGTCGGAGTGCAATTTCGCGCAAAGACCCATCGCGTCCGGAATGACGCCAGTGTACTCGCCCGAGATGGGACACGCTTCCTCTTGGTAGACTTCTTGTCCTACAGCAACTACATTGTCAAAAGTTAGGTGTCCTACACGATGGTTTCGTTTTATCAACACTTACTTCCTTGCGTAATCCAAGCTTGGTCTTCGAAACGTTCCATTGGGCATAATGAGTGATTGTAGCTCAACGCTGCTTGCATTCCTACATAATAAACAGAGAATTTTTAGCCAAAGCTCGTGCGAATCACAAAAAATAATAAAAAACAAAAAGTAATAAGTAAAAAAATAAATAAAGAGTTTATAGAACATAGAAATTTAAGATTATATCAATAAATAATTACGCCTACGAGGGTATTTACACAAAACGTCTTACAATAAAAACCAAAGAATTATAGAAATCATAAAAACACAGAAACCAAAGTATTGTAGAAATCACAAGGAATCCTATATCCGAAGATTAAAACAAAAAATAGATTAAATCATAGAGACAAATGAGAATAGCAGTAACTACAAAAAAGTCATAGAAACGGGAAAGTTGAATTACAGAAATTTGATTTACCTAATTGGAATTCAATCACATTGTCTGCTCTTCGCTGCAACCACATACAGGTGTAAAGTTCATCGCCACTACAAACGAGAAAATGTTCCGTATAAACAACTCGTTTTTGAACATAGAAATCCAGCAATTCAACCAATTTGTATAAATAGCAATAATTTAATAAATAGGTAATAAAAAGTTTTTAAAGAGCACGTGATAGAGCAAGTGAAATTAGTAAAAATTTAAACGAACAATTGATAAACATCATTACCATTGGTTACAAAATTTTCCATTTAAAACAACTCGTTTCTGAATGCGAAAACCTAGCAATTCAACCTGTTTCTTTAAATAGCAACAATTTAATGAAAAGGTGCCTGAAATGATTCCTAAGAGCACGTGATAATGTAAGGGAAATTAGTAAAAAAAACGTGCAACGAGTTGTTGATAAGTATCACTACCAATGGTCACGTTTCACTGGCTAGAAAATTGTCAGTATGAAGCATCTCGTTTATTCTTTAAATAGCAACACTTTAATGAAATTTTACCAAAAAAGGATTCTGGTGAGCACGTGATAAGAGTAAGAAAAATTAGTAAAAAAGGGAAACGAGTTGTTGATAAGTATAATTACCATTGGGTGCGAGCATAGATAGCGAACTTTCCATTAGGTCCAGGTTGTTCAACGCAACGGGCGGTATAAGTACGAAAGTTGCGGTGGTCTTTGTACACCATCACATCGTTATGAATGTAAGTGTTTTGCCAATGGCCCTGAGACCAGTCTGGGAACCTAGCAAAAAAAACTGTCAGTCAAAGTCACGCTATAGATCTGTTTGTGGTGATTCTCCTCAAGTGGTCTTTACGAACAAACAAAAGCCCTTCGTTTGACAATGCTCAAGAAAAGTGCTTGTCCTTGTTTGTTACCTGCACGAGCTCGCTTCTACCATCGGAGGCCATTTGGGGGCAGGCACAGTGGTAAGCGCCAACGTTTCGTAGCCAGAGACTGCACTCTTCAAGTCGCTTTGACACGTGGAATCGCTCGACAGGGCGAGTTGCACTTTACCGGTCGCCGTATCTTCTTTATAGACCTGTCCGGATTCAACAAAGCCAATGCGGTTCATTAGTCGGGCTATTGAAAGATAGACGATTTGGGGGGAATGGAACAAAAGCTTGCTGAAGGTTCGAGTTTGTGGGTGAGGGATTTGGTTAGTCAAGTTGAAAAACGAAAGCTTAAGGGGCTCCAAGTTGCCTGCAGCGAAACGTGTTTCTGCCTCGCTTTAATAACATAACAAGACTTCAATTGAAGCATGAATGGACAAAGCTTTAGGTCCTCATTTAAAGCTCCCAAGTACTAATCTGTCTAAGCACCCAACTTTCTAGGACGAAAGACAAAACCTTTCGCGAGCGATCTATCACACAAATGAACTATAAAGACCGGTGGAACGTAATTAATACAAAGAGCTGTGTTATTACCCGACGGGCTATGGTTACTTCCAGCGTTATTGACAACGTTTCCGGCCCCACATTTTTCAAACCAACACTTATAATCTAGGAGCTATCGCAAAAGCGTAATACTGGTAGAAAAGTAGCACAAATTTGTAATAGATGTTCTAAGACAAGAATTACAAAAGCTGTGTTTCCATTGCTCGCTTAACACGCGTGTTGAGCTAAAAAATAGTAAAGAATAGCACACAATAGTTACACAATTACTCCAAGCTTATGATAAAAATCTATGTAGAGTAAATACACAATCGATACAAAAATTAATGGAGAATTAGTAAAAAGTACAATATATTATAAATTCTAGATTTTACATCCATCAGTGCGACTTGCAGAATTCAAATCAAGTAAACTATTAAAACAACGAATGATTCATTACAGTATGACCTGAACTTTCGTTAACAGGAAAAGGGTTCTGGTTGAACTCGGCGTTCGGAAGTATTAATTTACTCGGAACGTGTCGCAGCAACTTTCTCGCTCCAAGTTCCCCTAATAACTCAGTGACGTTTGCAAATGTTAACCAAGTGACATTTCCAAATGTTGAAGTCCACTCACACCGGAAGCAGGAAGCAGGAATTGTCGCCCTTTTGAACCATGCCCTGTTTAAAGGGCCTTCCAATGCTGAAACAGGAACAATTTACCATTGTTTTGCGAGGGAAGTTCCATCTCTTCTTTGCTCTTACCCTACACCAGTTCCTCTGCACCCTTATCTATGGGAATGCACCACGATAGCCACCTGTCATGCAGGCTTAGGCTGATGGGCACCGTCCAGCACCAACTTTTCCATGAGATATTTTTTTCTTTATTTTTAATTTCCTTGTTTTGGCTAGAAAAGAGCTATCTCCCCTTCCTCTCCTCGTCTTTTTGGTTTCCTTCCGCTAAAATCAGTCTAAACAGTGCAGAGGTGTTAAAAGTCCAAAGAGCTGTTATAAGCGAGCGAAAAACCTGGCCTAATGAAGGTAGCAGGTCAGTTGATCGTGGGAAATCCAATTTCCACGAGTTTCCTCCACTTGCTCTGGAATGTAAAATTGTGAATGGGAAGTAGCGAGAAAGAGAGCTCTGAGAGAGCGATAGCCAGTGAGATTCCACATGGAGTGAGAGAGACCGGAAGGGCAGAAAACTCGGTCATTTCCAACTTTTCACACCCCGAAACCTTACTTATCCTTTTCCCATTCCCCTTCGCCCAAAACTTACCGCGCAACGATATTTAGGCCGAAGTTCAGCGCCAGGAATAGTCGAATCTTGCATATCCAGTAAAGCTAAATAACGTTCACCATTCCGCCCAGTCCAGTCACCCAAACACTGGAAGTTGATGTCTAAATCGTGAAACGTAAAAAAACAATAACTTTAGTAATGTGTTTTCCGGAACATGACTTGAAAGTTCCGAAATGAAAGAAAAATTGCTATGATGGAAAAACTATCGATACTTCCAAAATTATAGTACAAAAAAATTGAATGAGCCTCCCAAAAATTTAGGCTTGAAATTTCGAAGTAAACTGAAACTGAAAGTTATGCTTAGGAAGTTTCGAAGCAAAAAGAAATGAAAGTAATAACTGAAAAAAATATTGTGAGAAATTAATTATTGAAGTTTTCCAGAAAATGAGTCTGAGGAATATCCGAAGCAAGAAAAACTAGAAAAAGCACAGGGTAAATAATCGATTTCTTTATTAAAAATTCCGTAAAAACGAAACAGATTGTTTTCCACAAAGTTGTGCTTAAAAAGTTTCAAAACAGAAAGAAAAGTTATTAACCAAGAAATTTATTGATTTGTGTTTATGCTTAAATCAAAATGCCGTTAAAAGCTGAAAGAAAGAAATTGAGAAGCTTAAACTTGAAATTTTGGAAAAGTCGAATTTACCCATGTCGCCAAACGAACAACGGCGGAAACGCACATGGAGACCGAAACCGTAAGGGCAATTGGACAATTCCGAAGCGGGTTCTTGGCACTCCATGGAGTTTTCCAGTCCGTCGTTTAAGGAGTAAGTGAACCGGAACCGTCCGTTGATTGGGCAATATTCTTGAGCAATAGCCACTTCTCCCGTTGTCTCTTTGTTTTCTGGAGAAGAAACGAAACGGACGTAAATATAGGAAACATTTACATCAGGTGGTATAAAAGTAGGTCTTAGTGTCGTAAAACACTTTAGCAGGTTTGCCAAACAAGGAAAAACAACGTCGTTCCTCCCCCGAGAGCGAAATTTATTATACATTGTATCTTATTTATTTCGTTATTTTTCTTTTTTACATGTTTAGTCATTTTTTCATTTGTTTAAAATTAAATCATTGCTTTAACATTGCTTTAATCATTGCTTTAACAGTTGAAACTGTTAAGTTTGTTTTGAACGAACTTTGTGCAAACGTAAATTATTATACATATTTTTATTATATTTTTTTAAAGGAATTTAGCTTACTGTAAAGCATGATTTCCCTGGATTGCCGATTTGCGATGGAATCTGGCGTAGGGCACGTGGCTAAAGCGGCTTCTTCGGTCGTGTAACACTTTTCCAAGCCTTCCGTATGGATTTGGAGAACATTTGGTGACCGTAACGTTAACTGGAAGCACCGAACACAGTTCGTTCCTCCCGTTCTGTGCCAGCATAAAAAAACACAGAACAACATGGAACATAGTTATCAAACATCAGTCACAAAAGGGAACAATCTATTCACGGTTGGGTTCGTACGCCAAAAAAAACAGCATAAAAAACTTTCTAGTTCACAAAAAAGGACTTACCTGTCCATCAGAAGCACGCTCTTCCCGATCCGCTTGTGGCAGACGCCCCATACCGGAATTGATTCGGCTAGTACTGTCACCGAAGCGTATTGCACATGCATAACGGATTGGCCTCCAGTTCGTGAGGAAGATTGAGTCAAAAATTCGCCCTGGAATTCCGCGGGGAAGTAACATAACGCCCAGCCTGCTCCGAACAAAATCAAGTGAATGAAATCAAATGTTTTTCATCCTTTGAAAATCAGTGCCCTCTGCGGGCTACGAATATCAATGCGTTAACTGTATTTTTCCTAATAAAGACTTTTATCATGAAAAAAGTTAATTCAAAATAAACATAAATTTAAAATGAAAGTAAACAAAAATAAGCATAAAAATGAATACAAAGTTCAAGTACATAGTCTATTTTTGTACGCAGTTGTACAACTTAATAACACAAAAATGCACGTACACAGTATCAACAATAAAAGTTAAAGGAATATAAGAACGAGAAACTACAAATAAATCCCAAATAATAAAAATAGAAACAGGAAATCATAAAATTAGAAAATCAAATACGTAAAAACGCAAAATAGCAGAACACTGTAAGGCCGTGGAATACCTTAATGCTAAAACAACGAAACAATGCAATGCAAACACAATTAACCAAGCGAGTCCTCGAAAATCATTGTATGGCCAAGACCTTTCATTAGCAACCTTTTTTCAAGCTTTTCTTAGGATTCTTTCAAACCGTGTTTTCCTTTTAAACCCCAAGAAATCCCTTTAAAAAGACAAGTTCACCCCCTGAAGGTTTTTTAAAGAGAAAAAGCTACGCTATTCTATCCAGTTACGCTAAGGTAAGACATTTTAATAAGTATCTAATAATTAGCCCTGCACGGTTTCCGGGGTTCGTGCAGCTTCTTATTAGTTCCGTCAAGTTCATTCTCAAGAAGCCCCCAAGAGCTATAGAGCGGACTTTTCGGGTGCGGGGGGAGATAGACAAGGGCAGAGAGCTACTTTCTCAAAACGTTTTACCCGGTTAGCCAAGCATAGCTGGAAAAGGAAGCTCATTCATTCCCATGAGCCGCGGCAACAATGGATGCCGACGAGAAAACCCAGGATTCAACAGGTAATACACATATATCTAAAACTGTACGTATGTAAGCGGAGAGAGAACTACGCGCAGGTAGAGATAGACAAGGGAGCAAGATTATGGTTTCCTTTTCGGGTGCTCGGTTTAGCCAGCCGAGGAAGTTAATGTGGTGCGACTCAGGGGCAACGGAAGGATGAGAACCATTAGATGCGCCTCCACGCTCGCCAAATGAGTTACCGACTTTTTCTGACTAAGTCTTCTCAGTCGAGTCACACACTCGCAACAGTTGCTCCAACCACGAAAGAAGGTTGCACATGCACAAAAAGTTATACAAAAGTCTAATTGAGCGCAGGGATTTGGCTGGAAACTGAACAAAATCCCAAGCAAATGAAATAAAAGCAGAAAAAGAAAAGAAAAGGACAAATAAAAGGACAACCAATAGCTGGGGAGCCCTTGTTCGTTTGAAGGTTGGGAGATTCAGTGAGTAAGTGTTTAACTGAAGAGAGATTTTCTTCAACACAAATAATCCGCTTATGGTCCATGAAAACATTTACGGGCTATTTCTTTAGCACGGCTCAGTTAGAAGAAATTTGACGACGAGCGTAGACTACAATAGTGACAACAAACACTAAGTAACATCTTATTTAGCATCTATTTTACGGAGACTCAAAAGAACTAGAGGCCAGAGAATGTGACTAAAGAAATGGAAAATTAGGATAGAAATTTTTTCTTCTTCTTCTCCTTCTTCTTCTTATTATAATTTTGAATTATTCCGTAGACTCAAGCCTGTTGCTGTAAACTCTTCGACACGTACGGTAATACATTACGTTCGTTGAGTTAAATTATTACCAATTATTGGTACAATGATGACTGAATATGAAGACGTTCAGTAAAAAGTCCCAAAAGGGCTAATTTTATTGTTTGGTTTAACATTAATGTGATTTTATAGACAAATGGCTGGGATAGGCGAAAAACTACGCAGTCTCCAGGAAATGTGAACAACATAGAATAAAAGAATAACATAGAAAATCTTGGAACAGAAAACTGGCTTTACAGAATTCTCAACTCAAAATTTACTTTGAAATTTCATAAGCAACTCAACTCCGGAGAACCGTATTCGAATTCATGAATAACTGATGAGTAATACATATCGATAAAATTTGATGTGTATGTTTTGGTAAAGTGTGAGTATATAACTGGAAGAGCTAAAGGAAAAGAACTTTTTCTTTTATAATGTTTCAAACTTTGTATATAAAAAAATGCTCAAAACTGTGTACAAAACTCCACGTGAATTCCAGCCCCAAAGGTCACGAGTCAAACCCATCATTTATGACGAAAATTCCTCGTCTGAAATGGGTCGGGAAAACTCGCAACGGGAATTTAAAATTCCCGTCACTGGTCATTGCCCATCCATGCTTTAGACACATTTTTCTGGCCAGGAGCAAAACCGCCAGCAACATGGCCCCAGGGATACAAACTTTTAAAGCGAAGGAGGAAAAAACACTCCTGGATATTTGACGTAGTTGGACTTAAAAGCGTCCAGGAACAAACCTGACAAATTATTCAAAGCTATATCCCTTTTCTGCTCTATAAAACCAAATTCATTTGTAGCCGTAGCAATACCGAGGTTTAAAAGCAGGGGTCTTCTGGGTTTTACTGCTTTAATAGTATTTTTTTGTTGCAACATGACAAAAGAATAGTATAACCACTTCTCTGTCACTTTTGTACTACCTTTTTCATGCCCTGCTTTTTTTTTGCTCCGTTTTTACCTGAAACAACCCCGGATGCTCAATTTGGCACAAATTTACGAAGAAAGCCGAAAAAAGAAAGAAAAGTACCACGGAGAAATATAAGAAAAAATTGAGACACAGCAGAGGGTGGAAGGACGGGGAAACATTAAAAGATCAAGCTATTTTTTTGTAGGATTAGTGCAGGAAACAGGTGCTACACCCTGACAAGTTGTTACAAAAGTGTAGCGTGTGTAGTTTCGGTGACCATCTGACACACGGTAGGTCGTATCTCCTTACGTTGTATTGATCTCTGTTAGAGACTTTAAAATTACATAAAAGAGCACAACATCATATCATAAGCACAAAATTTCACATTATAGCATCAAAACATCATAATCTTGTCAGTATATAAACTACTAATCACTTTGGCTCAAAAATAAAAAATGGCTTTCAAATACCCAAATTTCTTATCATTTGTCGAATTCGCCCATCAACTATGTTCAAATACTTTCAAACTCATTCTTGAAAAATAAGATTTTTCTAGTTTATTAAGTGTGTACACTGAAATGCAGAGTAATTCCCACGATTCGTAACCAAAGAGGATTCGAAGCTCAGATATCTTATCCCTGAATTGAAGTCAAAAGATCACAAGTAACCAGAGAAGCTTGAGCTGTAGTTATAAACGTTTATGTACAGTCGTTAACTCCAGGAGACAAAAATATGCTTTTAGAAATGAGAAAAAGGCTCAAGAATAAAGGAGAGACAGCGTTCACAGAAGATAAATATAGTTCTAGCGCTGTGTGGGTTAGTGACTTGTGCAGGTGAGCTGAACGCCCGATCTCAGGGAAAAGTCAAACACAGAAAGAAGAGGAGAAAGAACTAAAAACAGACCGCTTTTTTTTAGAAAACAAACAAACAGTTTCTGAGATGGATGGGAGCTATGTTTGATTAACGTTTTTGCTCATTAAACCTCTAGTAAAACTGCAATAGTCACTTTTACAATTTTGTGAACTTTGTTTTTACCCTCCACATCTACACACATGTACCGGGTAATTCGTCATCCCGTTACTTTCCGGAGACCTTCGCCCACAACTTTTTTAAGCTGCAAGCAGACCGTGAGAATTTAAAGCACTGTTTCGTTCTCACTTTAGAGAATTCGCAAAAAGCCTCTATTATGTCCTAAATCAGGAAATTGACGTTCTTGACTCCGATGAGCCGACCTTTGCCTCACCTTCAACTTTCCTTTCCGAAATTCTCTTAACAACTTGTAAATGGACTGTTGTGATTGAAATGAAATTTCGTGAAATTACCAATGAGTTATTCAATATTTGTTACTGAAATAATATTCATAAAGCTTTAACTGCGTTAGTGAATTATATTGAATTGTTTTGTTGTTGAAACGAAATTTCATCACCGAAATGAAATTATATAAGTTTTAAAATTTACTACTGAATTTTATGAAGTTTCGCTAGTAACGCGAAAATTCGTAAATTCAATATAATTTCGATAGTTAAACGAAAGTTAGTTTACTAGAATAAATGAATGTCGAGTTGTTTACACAGGATAAGTTCCTACCTTAATCTAAATAAGTCGAAATAATAATAAGTAGGGTATTTCCGAAGCCGCAAGACCGTTCATTACTGGAAAATTACTTCTTTCTCCCCCACAGCAAATTCTGAACGAGAACGTGGCAAGACTCGGAAGATATGATCTCCTTTATAGGCAAGTCTGAGTTTAAACAGGTGTAGTAAGTGTAGCGTGACTGCACGAGTTGTCTTGCGTGAAAAGTTGCTCAGGCATCTCCTAGGTTTCTAATCTTATTTTTACAAATGACGGTTATTTCTTGTCTTTTTCGCTAACTCCCAAAGCAGTACTCTGTCATACTATTTTTCATTTGTTTATTTTCTTTTTTTTTTAAAGAAAACAACAAAGTCAACGTGTCATGGTTTGTGCCAAATATTTTTCCGTACGAAACCGCAATCAAACTTTCAAGCTCCGCGTTTCGGTGCGCAAAGTTGCGTTGCGTGACAGATGATTGCTTTGCCTCCCGCTCGTTATGTTGTTGTTTCGCCCCCCTCCTCCCCTCCCACCCCTTCGAAGTCGACAGTGTTTTGGAAAATGATTGTGTGTACATATATTGCCACTGGAGGCAAGTCACGTGGTCAGTTCCACTTCCGGTCTACTAACACGAGCTTTCAGGTGTACGGATAAGCCAAGCTGACCAAAAGAAGCCAGAGAAAAAACCTTGGCGTGGAAAGTTGTTTGAACAATTGAATAAAAAAGGTAAAGAGAGGGCTCTTCGTCCAACTGTTTTATGATCGATTCATAAACGAAGGAAGATGGTGTGCACTTTATAATATAAAGTGACCTCTTTTATCTCCTTTGTTTGGCAAATAAGACGGCTATAAAGATCGAGCCGGAACGATAGGAAGGTAAAAGCTTACGGGGATACGTTTTGGATCACGAAATTGCAGAGAGGTTAGTGGGAGTCAAAAAGAAAGTTCACAAAGGTCCAAAAATGCCGACGTTGTGCTGCTCACATTTTCCAAACGTTAAACCTCTCTCCCCCGAATTTTTTTCTTTTCCCAGACAGGAATGTCGTTCCGAATACTCTCTCTCTTCTCTCTTTCTCTACTTATTCTTAAGTCAACAGTAACATTCCCTTTCCTTAATTAGAATTACAAATTCAGATTTGCAAGTTTAATTCGCCCCCAGTTTGAGCACACAAGACAAGACCAAAATTCTTACCTTGACTGATCACCGTGGCCCACACTAATAGAATAATCCTGGAATTCATTGTGCAATACCGTTGCATTCCAACACCGCCAGTTCCGGTTGACTCAATACTCAAAACTTGTCACAAGGTTTTGTTCCTTTTTTCACTTCAAACTTGCTAGCAAATCCAAGGTTTGGCTTCAACAAGTTAGTACAAACTATCTGCAAATATTGCACAAAGGAACAGCAAAATTCCGCAACGAAGGGTAAACACACGACCAAAACGTACCCAAGTATCAATGTACGCGAGCTGCACACATGGACTGCCCGCGTTGGCGGCTAGTTACCAACTGGTTCATCACTACCGGCTGTCACTCGCTTTTGCTCCACTAGAGCCACGTCCCCCCCATTGGAGTGAACTGTTAAATGGGGGGGATGAGGATGGTCGGGCCAAGAAGTTACCCAGCGTGGTAAAAGTAACTCTTACCTCCCTGTGGTGAAGTCTTACGGTAGGGACGAAAGGAGCAGGAGGAGGTTCCTCGCCTTCTGGCTCCCTACAGCCAAACCTTGGGCTTGTGGGCCAAAGCTTGTGAATGACCATCTTCCCTTGACCACTTTCATTCACATGACCGGCCTAGAGGAACCGAGACCACTTACGAGACGTTTTACCACGGTTGTAAAGGGTAGGCACGCTGCTGTACTCTTTAACGCACCAAACAAATTGGACTTCTTTGTCCGCAGCACACACTGAGCTGGGCAAGTTTAGCCTAATGGGACAAATTGCTTGTTTATTTTTTTTCTAGGCCCTTTCTGAAGAGATAGAGGAGCAATTTTTTTTTATTTTTTCCTGGCTTTTAGGAGCTTAAAAGAAGTTGAGCGTGCAGTATGTATATCCGCTTGTTGGGGGGGGGTATTTTTGCTCAAGTCACTCTAAATGTAGTCAGTGTGAGGAAGTTACTTGGAGTTTGTTTGGTGGTTCCGATTGAGCAGCTGAGCACGACTAACGAGAATAGCAAGAGCAGTCAAGCTTGCTTTCCTAAAATTGCCCTTCTTTGGGATGAAGTTCAAGAGCAGGGGAAGTTCGTCAGAAATCGAATCGCATACAAGTGCTTTTGTTGTTCTGGTTTTGGTTTTTGATTTTGCGGGGGAAGAAACGCTCGAAATGGTTTCTTTGGGGGTTTTTCTTTGTTCCGTCCGGAGGTGAGCCTCGTGATGTGTAATGCACGATAAACTGTCACGTATGGACGCTCCAAAAGGTCGTGTTCAATGAGATACCCCTGCCTGCGAATGGTGTGAAACATCTCCAGGGTATCGGATGAATTTACTTCAGTTTTGAACATCTCGTGAGTTTATATCACGGCTTGTGGGCAATTCAGTGCCTTTCGCCAGTATACCTGACCGGATTTCCCAGCGATCCATAACGCGTTCATGGGGATAGGTGTGTAATTTACGGTAATTTCCATATGGTTTCACAATTTAGTTTACTCAAATATTTAATCATCTAAAATTTACAAAAATAAATGAAAATGAAGGAAATTTCAAAATGTTGCGAAACTAAGAGAAGATTAATCATTTTCAATTATGGAAAAATAGGACAAAGAAACATTACTAAAATGCAACCTTCGGTTTAGTAATGCCAAGTTGTATAAAAGATATACGAAGGATATCAAATTGCACAAAAACAAGGCAAAAAAAATCTAATAACTCAAAATTGTACTGATATGTAGAGAAAAGACTAACTCAAAACTGTAAACTACTGAATTTTGTACAAAAAGCCGTCAAGTCGCATTTATGAATTTATGACTATATATGATACAAAAGACATTGAATTAGAGCAGACACTGCAATTATAATACAAAGTTGGCAACAAGCAGAGCTACTCACGCCAAAACAAAGACAATTGTCAAAAAGTAAGATTACTAACACATGTACAATTTATAGAACGTACAAGACTAATGTATATATAAAAGTAGTCAGTTATCTATTTAATTTATAAGTTTTTGGCAGTAACGCCTTGGTTTCCAGGTTGTCAAGTTAACTTCGGAAAACTACAATGAAATCTATTCTAAACACCGAATTTCCCTTAATGTTCCTGATTTTGTACAGTATCTTTGTTTATGCAAGGACTAGTTTTCCTTTATTTCTATTTTATCTTTTAAGGAAAACGTAATACAGGATCTTCTTTAAATTGTGCTAAAACTTTTGGGGTAGACGTGTTGTAATTTATCTAAACTAGAAATGGTAAAAAAAAGCATACGCTTGAATCTGGGGTTGAAAAGTCTTCATGGCTTAAAATTGTAATTACAGGTTCAACTCGGGGCCACGAAAATTAATTAAAAGTTACCAAACTTGCAAAAAGGACAGGTTAGTTTTGTACGTTTTCCTAAAATATACAGTCCTTCATAGCTTCTGACGTTTCGCTACCTGGACTGGTGTGTGTTTAGATCAACCTTCCCCGAGAGGTGGCTTTTATAATTGGCGCTGCCAATTTGACAACTTGAGATTTTGAGAAACTCGCGGTGGTAGCTCTGGGCCGCTTTTTCACCCAGCTCTTCTTTAGAAACGAAAGCGTGAGATCTCCTGCAAAAAGGCTGGCCGATTCGACGGAAGTTTCACATTCCAAAAAGGACCAACGCAAAAAGGGTATTTAACTTTTATACAAACCATATACCTCTTCTCCCAACCCCCCCGAAAACGAACCTGAAAAGAAGAAAGCAATATGACAGTTTTGTTAAGGGTATTTAATGCCTTATATGCTCGAAAAGTTGGAGGTCCAGAGACAAAAAGCTCACGGCAGACCGAAAACGGAGGAAGTTTGATGATAGGTTCCATACCTGGTTAAGATGGATGACAAACAAATGATCCCATTCGCTCCGACATTTGACCTGGCGACCTTCTCATCAGTTTCCCATCCAAATCTTTAAGGAGACGTTTTCTTCGAGTCATTTACATATGGAAAAAATTTTGCGTGAGTTTTCTCCAGTAAATATTCTCACGGTTTACTTTTAACTTGATAATGACAGACAACAAAAAAGCGACAACCGAACGTTTTTTTCTGGCTGTTGTCTGACATTCATGCTAAAATAAACGCCTGGAATGTGATGAATCATGATTTTCGGGGTTGTCTAGAACGAACAAGGAAAGGAAGGCGAAGAAGAAAAGGAAGAGCTGAGGTTTACGTTCTTAACATTTTAAGAAAGTCATTTAACCTATGCGCCCAGCTTCAAAACGACTCCTACAAGCCTTTTTTTAATAAAAGAAATAGTTATTAATAGCTTTTTAATCGAGAGAGCTTTAAATTTCCAGGGACAATGGCAGAGCAACAGGTTCTGGTCATTTTCGTTCAATTTTTGATTAAAAACTGATTTTTCTACAAGAGCTCCAAACAGGCGACAA
Organism: Triops cancriformis; assembly: GCA_020615345.1. NCBI lineage: Eukaryota > Metazoa > Arthropoda > Branchiopoda > Notostraca > Triopsidae > Triops > Triops cancriformis. The sequence continues at coordinate 28,040 of JAHZNP010000645.1, forward strand.
CACGGAGCCTTGTCGTCCGATACTTTTTTCTCCCTGCTATAAAGGATACGCACGAGTAATTTTTCCGATGAATGGACGCTTGGCATGTTCTTTTCATTACGTGCGTCTGGGTTGTAAAGAATAAGGCAGGGGAACAAAAAAAGTTTTTTTTTTAACTGGTAACTTTACGACCGTTGCTGACCACGTTAAAGATGATAGAAATCTGGTCAAAAAGCTGTATGCCGGGTCTTTACATTTTTTAAAACATATTTTACACACATATGTTTATTCTCTTAGTGTTTCCTTTTTTAATAGAATTTTTCTGCTTTATAGTCGTACTTAATTCTTTTTCATTTATTTAATCTTATTTATTTACTTTAGATATATTCATTACTTTACGGAAGTCTCAGTAAAAAAGCTGTAAAAAGGTTTAATAATCTTTTAACATGACTGATTCATTTTAATTCCCTAAAGGTGTTAAAAGGCTGGTTGATTGGATTACAAAATGAGGAGAATCCTCCTTTTGACATAACAAATAACACAAATTTTAAACCATTATTTTTACTTTCTAGTATTTTTTCAAACCATTTAATATTCGTAGTCATTTTTAGATTTATGCAGTGTTTATTCGTTTCTTCACTTTATATTTATTACTTTATTCTATATATTGTATGTCTAAGCAAAAACCAATACAAAAAGTCCTTAATGTTTCAAGCATACTATGCATATTTAATTTAATTGCATAATTAGTTTGCTGTTGACATCATTTTTATTTATCTATTTACTTTTGATTTAAAGATCTAAGAAGGCTTGCCGGTTGGATTACAAATGGAGGAGAATCCAACACTTTTGTAGTTAAGGTTCATTGGTAGGACAGGTTAGACAAACACACCAGTATTAACATACTGCGAAGGGTTTTTTCCCTTTAATGAGGAAGGTCATTAATTCCAGTAGCTTCTTCCTGTCTTGGGAGCGTTGCAGACTCATGAGCATGCAATCTAGGCACACTTACAGTTTTACCTGTTGCTTCCTGCCGTGCTCAGCTTCCCACGACAATCATCCACCTTCCACCTGTGTCAGTATCCATGTCTTGCAACTCCCTCATGCACACACACATCGCCTTACGAAGGATTAGCCAACTCCAACGTTGCCATGGAGAGCTAAGACCTCATAAAATTTTATGTTGGAACAAGAATTCTTGGGTGAAGGCTCTAAAATCGCTAACGATGGCTAATAAATGGGGATTTTTTTCGTGGGGGCATTGAGAAAGGAATAATGGATTAGGACATGATTCAAGGTTGCATCGTCTTCAAAACTAAGCTTTGTTGTCGTAATGAGGACCATCACGGTTATACACGCTCGAAGACGCCAAGATACAACAAGGTCTTTGACATTTAATCGCCAAGGGTTAGTTATCTCAAGTGCATTCATATACAATAGATCCGTAAACCAAAAGGTGGTCAGAAAAGAAGCACGGACTTTTCGCTTTCATTCGTTGTACGTACTATGATAGGATCATTGGCCACCACACATTGGGCAGTTATTTTTTCTATGTTTACTATTATTGTTTTTTTTAATGCTGCAAAATGCTGAGCTTGTGGGATTCGATTTTTAGTCCGTTTCGTGTTCGACGGAACATATTGAAGGATTTCGTACATATCGCCGAGTGTTTTTATTCTAACAATAAATTTCAATGATTCTGACGCAAATGTTGCGACAGAACATTTTTAGCATAGAGCGAGAAAAGCAACGCTTCTCTTAACTCTAAAAAGCGACTGAATTTGCGGGCATTCGCTCCATGACATTAAACTTATACAAAATCACATGGGGTGAAAAGTTCTCCGAACTTGGAAATGAATGTATTCATTTCCTGGTAAAAATTTAGGTGCATCATATGCTTGGCGAATACAGCATTCTTTCGTAGAAATGTGCATTGAAACTGAGCTTATTTCGCATCTTCTCTAATAACGGGATGGAAGGAAATTGCAATGACAGTACTTCAAAATAAGGACAAAAGGAAAGTCTAAGACGTTAATAAGTCGATGATTTGACGTCATACGTCTTAAAAACAAAAACAAAACAATCGCATCTTCTGTTATACGTCTTCATTCAACCTCTTCTCGTCCAAGGCTAACTGTAAGCAAAAGATGATTTCTTTTACTATTCACTGACTTCAGCTTCGAGAACTAAATTATTTGAACAGTCGTACCCTAAAAAAGTTCTTTAGGATCACTGAAAAAGTTCCCAATTCAAATCGATTGGAGCTGATCTAACTTACGAAAAATACTTGCACATTTAACTTTCAATTCCACTTAATTCACCAAAATCTGGTATACAGCTCCTTTAAAAAAAATCCTCCTCAGTAGCCATTTCTCCTAACAGTTAATAACAAGGTGAGCACATCGCGAACTCTTCTCCGGGGTGTATTAATACTTCAGTCCAAGGGGGTCCAGAATCAAGTTTCGCATTCTTAAAGTCAATTTCATTATTATTTCTCGGCCACTTCCGCTGCGGAGGCTGTGCAATATGGGGGAAGCTAATGAATGGAAAATAGATTGGCGGCCCTTTTGGTAGCCTAAGAAGGTGATGCTCCCTATCCGGGGGTGGTAAGGGTTCCCGGGGGTGAGGTACAGTGGAGGCTCTCTTTCCTCCAACTTCTTCAACTTGAGCCTATATACAGTCCACATGAAACCTCCACAGTCTATCGAAAATGTTCTACCAGTCCATAGAAAAGAGAACTCAAAGCCCACTTCTGGGCTCCCTTGTTTCAGGTTTTTCTTCAAAACCCGGCAGACTATAACTCTTAGGCACTTACTTACCCCATTTTACCCCTCTTGGCCAGCCTTCACCCCCCTCTCCTCCACTTCCTGTCTTCTGGGGGGGTTGTGGAATGCCAAGTTAAAATATAGCTGGTCCGTCGAAACTGACTTGGTACTGAACTAAAATGGGCTGCCTGTCCCTCCTTCCCATTCTTTTTCAAGGTTCTGCCACTGATGGTGTGTCCAGCCCATGCCGGGGCTTGTCCAGACCGGCCGGCGAAGGAAAGCTGGCAAATGACCCGTAAACCGAACCCGACTTTGGTCCAACGTCTCTTTCTCTCGTTTTCGCTCCTGTGGCGTCTTATGATGAAGCTGACGGGCCACTGGACGCGTTGGGCGTCGGGATGTTAGAATTTCGGTCCAAAAGGGTTGAAAGTGTCCTTTCGTCACTAAACGAGCTCTTGACGAGCTGCAACGCAAAAGAGAAAGACGTTTCCGAGGTGGAGGGTGAAAAGTGAGAATCTGACAGGTATGTCTTGTTCCCAATAATTTCTGGGAGGTCTCTATCCAACTCCACCCCTCTGAACTCCCCCATTTCAACCCTTATGGAGTTTTTCCAAGGTTTAGCAGGCTAATATCGGTTTTCGTGGTCTTCTAGTGCGACGAGCCAGGGCAGAAAGCTACCAATTGTGTTATTAGGCTCCTAGAAAGGGAGAGGGAGAAGAAAAGAAAATGGACAGATGAGAGACAGCGAAAGGTGGGTTCCACATACTTGGCATTGTGACGCTTTTTGAAGAACACCTTTAGGAAGGGTGGGGTGGTAGGGCAGGTGAGATGGGAGATGGGGTGAGGGTGCCGAAGTTGCTCATGGAAAACGTCCTGGGATTCACTGGAGCGTACCCAAAGTTGGACTGAAGGTTTTTCAGGAGGAACGATAACGCGATAGCTAATGCTGGCAAGTTGGGGGGGGGGAACCTGTCCCCCCCAAATGAGAAAAGAAAGAGACGCCAGCCAGGCGTGCTATCGTGGTAATCAGGGGGTAAAGAGACAACACAAGCCAACAGGTTGATCTCAATGCTTGATAACAATAAATGGCGAGGGCCCACAACACTCGACATCGGCAAAAACTGACCCCCCCAACCCCCCTCCCAGCGAATAAACATGTCAAAATTTTTAGTTGGGTCAATTCCAATTTAACGGTCTGTTTTTGACACTAAGCACGCATACTTTGGCGTGTAGGAAATATCTGCAATGTACTGCCTTACAGCTACACACGAATGTAAAATACGATGGAAGGTAAAAGGGATATGATTTCTGTGTGTCACTTGTTTGTAAGGGCACAAAGAGGATTTCAGAGGAATTTTAAAAATAAAACGGAATAACGTGAAAAAATAACTGCAAGTGTAAATTTCATAATAATGACAAAAAACAATTGAAATGTGTAAAATATAACATAATATACGAAATGCATTGAATAAAAATTACCCATTGATGGTTTCGTTAAATTGTTTTTATATTTAAGGGGAATTACTTTCACATGCCGGATTTTTACTTCATTGCAGTAACGAGCTGAATCTTCTACATAATGTTCAACGCAACTTGTGTAAAACAATGTAAATAATTCAGTGTATTATACACTGGTATTAAAGGGAAAAAAATCAGTGTATTAAAACTTGAGGCAAGAGAAGAAAAGCTGGAAGATAGGAAAGAAAAGTAGATGTTTACTTTCGCTGCTTTTTATATTTTTTAAAAATTGAAGGGAAATGGTACCTTGCGACGGTAGATAAAATGTATCTAAAAATTCAGTTCAGACACTACCAAAATTGGACATTAAAACCTGCATCTGTCAGATTTGAACGAATGGAACAGATAAGACTTACTTTCGTTAATTGTGAGAGTAACAAAGCAAAGTAAATGAAGCATAAACCTGACATAGCACACAGATAAGTGACATCTGATTCTAAGCTTCTTTCCTACACCCCTAAAATTTCTATCAGAGGAAATTTTAGTGACTGTAACCTGTAATTCGCTATAATTCTCGCAGAATCGTGATTTCTTATTACATTCTCACTGGACCAATGGAATGAGTAAAAACGTGCAATTTAATGTACCCGCACGTACATCGTCTTTCGCTTAAGAGCTTATCGATCTAAAATGAATTTTTAAGTCAAACGAAGTACTGGGACCCTTGAAACTGGTTACAACTTAGCTACATTTTTTTTAAAGTATATAGCGAATTTTCAGCTTGCAAAACAACAAGAATTACCTACCATAATAAAAGCAAGAAAAATAACACTTCGAAATTATCGCCCAATTTCCTGTAGAAATAAACCTGTAAAAACATGGAAAGTTCGCAATGCCCCATTAGCACTAAAACTGCCAACCACGTGTCTGTCCGAGTTTTTCTGTTGTTTGCCGGGCGGCGACCCGTTCTGCTCCACAGAATACTTTAACAACTTGACTCCACTTCTTGTAGAAGAATCAATGCACCAAACAACAGCAGCAGGTTGTCCAGGTGAGGCTATACAAGTTGATTTTTACAACTTCCAATCCAGCGAAAAACGGACAAGGTTTCGGATCCCCAGTAAGTGTCGGTTTCGGATATCTGGCTGTTGTTTCCTGTCCCTCTTTGCAACTTTTTATCTACTTCGCACTTTTTCTACATCGCCTGGCGCGACGTATACATTTATAAATGCATACGAGTCCGACAGGAAGTTGGGTTTTTGGTCGTTAGCTTAGGTATCATGCTCCCAGATCAGAAAGAGAAATTGAGTTTTCGATGAAAGCGCTCTGACTCGAGGCAAGTATCCCGCCCTTCTTTTAATTAAATCACATTTTATATGTAATTTTTTATTCGTTCAGTTTTTTACTTTTACTTTTTATTGATTATTTTATTTTTAATTTATCTAGCATTTATTTAGTACTATTCACTTTATTTTTTAACATTTTTATTTCCTTTCGTTTACTTAATATTGTAATTGAAAACTCTATCGTCAAGATTTCTCCATGAAATACCGATCAGTTTTTGTGAATGCCTGAACCATTTAGTATTGAATTCCCTTATAAAACGATAGGTGCACCATAGCTTTAATTGAATGTTCTGTAAGCATAAAGGAAGATTTCATGGGGATTTAGTTAGTATCTTCTCCTTACTTAGCTTTAAAATATAATACTTTTAAACTTATGTATTAATTTTTATTTCATTTTTAACTATAGTTTTATTCTAATTTTCCATGTATTTATACATTTTTATTTTAAGGTGCCGAAGTGCGTGGAAGCTACACTGAGGTATGTTGATACAAGGCGGGTAGCATTCCAGCACGTCGGGCGTAGCTATTCATCTCCGAGTATTGAGACATGTGGAACAGTGAGCTAAGAAGGGTCTTTTGGTGGGAGAGAAAACTCGTGTATTTCTACCCATCCAGACGGGTCCGTTCTCTAACCTTGTAAAAAGCCGGCGTATTGTCCCGCTCCTAAAGGGACATTTCTGGTTACAAGCAGAATTTTCTTTAAATTATCTTCCCCTCCTACTCCAGGCAGATTAAAAGGAGCATGAAACTACCTCCAGCCACCAACTTAACTTCGGAGTAATACCTACAGAGAGAGACAGGGAGAGAGGCTCGATAAGATAGAGTTTGACCTTTTGAGCCAAGACTCGGGGTAAAAAGTAATGTGCTGGAGTTTTAGACTAAGGACATTCAACAACGTGTCTGGTCAGTGAGAACCCAACCTCCCCAACTTTTTCTTCACAAAAGGTGAGTGAATTAGAGGGGCGGTTTCCCTTTGAAGCTTTTGTCCAGTACCTTCTTACTGGAGGTACCAAAACTCTCTGGTACCTGGTCTTTTCACCTTTGGGGAGAAAGAGAACGGGACACCATGGAAATATCTTTAGGTCTACGAAAAGCCCCAATTTTTGATGTGTCATACGGCTAGACTCACTGCCATGGAATGTGGCACAATTGTCTCCCCCCACACCCCCTTTTTTTGTTGACACTTACACCGCCACCGAGCCTAACAAACTGAAAAAGATCAACCTAACGAAAAACCTTTTGCTTTCGTTGGTTAATAGAGAAAAAAAAAGGCTGACTGCGTTCCGTAATGGGATACTATCAGCGCCGTCTAGTTTGGCAAGCCTCTAATCAGGGTCGAGGAATCACACAGCGTCATACCTTCCATTAGCGGACTCATTTTCTGGCCTAATCAGATTAGCAAAAGTATGATAATCACTGTCCGGGTCCTTCTGGAGTTCAAATTTATCTGATGAAGAGCAAGCTGCCTAATGAGTTCTGTATAATAAATAAATGCGATCTTGCATGTGAAAACGAAAGCTATAGATTCTTAATTTAATCTCTCTTCGAAATGATTCCCTATTCTTTAACTACGCCGTACTTTAAATCAGCTAGGAAATCTTAAGAACATAATTTCTATAAATTGTTGTTTATATTTTTAGTAGTTTTTGTAATATTTACTGTTATTGTTGATTTGTTGGCTCAGAATAAACCTTTATTATTGTTGCAAATTTCCTATATTTAAAAATTCGCTAATTAAACTATTTTTTCTGTGACTTCTTTTCAAGTGTTGATTAAGCGATCAATACGAGTCGGGGTAAACAAATCTTTAATAATCTTTTGTAGACAATTTGCTAGTTTAGTAGATTAATTACTAATTCAGAATTAATTAGTGTATAGTTATATTATTTATGAAGTTTTCGTTGAGTTATCATGAATTATTTGTAATTTTATCCTTACGACTAGTTTCTTAGAAATTTAGCATTTTGCTGTTTTTTCACTGTTTCATTTTCAACCGACTACTTTGTTGTTTATACAATATATACAAACATCTAATAATCTTTTGTCACATAATTTGTCATAGTCTATATTTATTTTGTTTATGGATTCACCCTGAATCTATGGCTGTCTTTTATTATTTTTACATCGTACGTGAGCTACCTAATTATTAAATTGTATTGAATAGTTTCTTACACCTCCGGGTTAGTGCACTGAACGTATTTATATGTATTACTATTTTTGTGGCAATTTAGAATGCTAATATATTCTACTGCGTTACATGTCCATTCAACTATATTTGGTTGTCTACACATACAAATTTCTACCGACCTTTTGTTCTATATTGCCGTTTACAATGTGATAATTTAAACCAATTACTTAAAAAAATACACAAAGGAAAAACCATTGTTTCTTCAAAATAAACACAGATTGACTTTGGAGTAAATTCCTGTCTAGTTTCGGCTGTTTCGAGTAGAATTCATGTAATTTGCAAGTTCCAATTTCCGAAGGCATTTCACTGCCGGTTTACAATGCTGTCAATTCACTATAGTTTCATTCAGCCCAGCCTGCTTGACACATCGGTAAAGAATTATCACCTAATTCCCCCAGTTGTTGTCATTCTTCTAGCAACGCGTTGTGAAGTGAAAGGAACCTCCGGAACGAATCAATTTCGAAGGACGGCTGGCATGCAATTTCCCCAAAATGAAATACTGTGAGCTTTGAATGCGCGGATGTTTGCATTCCACTATTGAATATGCTTCCCCTTCAAAATTTTCAACAATCGTTTGGTTTCTACTGCGTTGCCATTTTTCGAAAAGCAGATAGGCGCCGGCTGCGTGAGTTTTTATGCTTAAGTTTAGATCTGAGCGGATTATGTTATTAATTGAATAGACGATTGGGACCTAGTAAGCAAAGGCAGCTGCGGATGTGTGAGGCAGGAGGGTCTAACGAAAGCTCACTCCAGGTGCAATGCTTCGGTTCCTTGCAGCTAGAACAGGGAGAACCTTCTCCCGCTGGTGGTGCTGACCACCGGCAGCAGCAGCAGCAGGCCGGCCGCATTCCATCAAACCCGGGACGCGCATTGCCCTCACCGAACAAGTCTTTTTGGGCTCCGCGGCGAAAACCTATCTTGCCTGCGTTGAAAGCCAAGGGTTGGCCACAACTTCCTTCAAACCTTCTCCCCTTTTAGGTTTCCTTTCTCGGGGTACGTCTCCTTTTTCGCTGCACGTGCTCACTTCATAGAAGCCATATTTCCTCCCCTACTACCGAAAACGGCTCCCTGAACTATTGGCGCCCTCCTTTTTGGAAAAATCCAGCCAAGTCCGGCCATATGGGGGCATTAAGAATCGCAGGAGGTCAAGGCGTTAAGAGGGAACAAAAAAAGGTCATCCGGTTATTGTCGCTGCTTGGTTTTAATGAAATCCTTGCCCCAATGCACCACACGCGCCTTCTTTTGATTCCCCAAGCTTATCTTTTACCTTTGACTTGGCACCATCTTAGCAACGTGGCAGATGGTGTACTAACGTGTTTGTTGTTATGTTCCTCAGACATATGTATCTGCTGTTAGACAGTTGAACCTTTTACCCCCCCGACAAATTGAACGGCGCGACAATTTCCAGTCCCAGGAGCTAAGCAATGGTTATTTGTGTGTCGAATTTGGGTGGCGGGAAGTCTGCAAGGAAAGAAAAGAGGGAAGTCATACAATGGGTACGCCATTCGCCACGGCGTCAGTTGTGTAATGAACGTGATGTTGGCGGTGGCTCCAGACACGAAACAGTATTAACTTTGGGGGGTTTCAAAGGAAAAGAGATTTGTGGCGAAGATTTTCCGCCAGTATTGGATGGGCCGCTTTTTAACCCGAAGAAAAAAGCTTAGGGGAGAAAAGTACTACGATTACTATGGTTTTATGCATCCATTCCAAATCTGAGAAACGAACAGGCTAAGCAAAGCTTTTCATCTGTCATGATGGTAATGCGTGGTGGGTCCCCAGAGCGTGGCTGATACGTCAATTCCATGCCGGCTCACGTACACTGGTTAAGGTCCAGTTCTACTGAATGTTCAGAGTTTTCAGGATTCGGAGTAGAATAGTGCCTCAAGTCGCACTTTTTCCCAGGTCTGGACATGTTTCTACTAACTGGCGTGATGTAACGCTGATAAGTTACCTATAACTGTTGGACCTGGCTCCTCTGGAACGGGTATTAGGCAAGAGAGAGTATTAGGCAAGGAAAACGTTCAAAGAGGTGTACAGGATTTGGGAATTCAATGAATGGGACTTGTCGGGCGAAGATATATAGGCATATGGACCAGGAGGGGAAAAAAGATGGGTGTAAGCGTTGGATTTGGTTACTTTAGCGGCTATTCGTTTTCAGAGTGCAAAATTTGAAATGCAAGACTTGAAGGGAAAAAACCTGTTGGGGATGAAGGAGCTTTACAATAGACAGGAGAGTTTGTGGGGGGTGAAGAGTTTCAAAAATTGGTATGAACTAGCAGGTTCCAAACATGTTCCTTGCTAGAGTTTGACAACCGTGACTTATTTTCCATATTAACCGTGAACAGGCTTGAAAACATGTCGACTGACAGGTTATTAGCCAAGATAACCCTAAAACCCAAGAATTATAGCATGTAATATTAGGACCCTTCACCTTGCTCGCTTATTATTGGGGGATTCAATAGCACTTCACATTGTATTGTATTGCCGAAACCGTTTTACGAGCCTTTCTCTCGAAGTTAAGGAGCAGAATATATAATCACGTTTACGCGAAGCGTCGGTTAGAATTTCAATGGACTTGGTAGTATGATGGAAAATGAATTTTGAATTTACAAAATTATTCTGTTTCGTTTGTTATAGCTATTTCTAAAAGAGTTTACACAAACATGTAAAAAAGCTTTGCAAGTAACTGCTTCCAAATAATGGCTCTTTTATTAGCCAAAACTTTAGAGACGAAACGAATTTTTGAACTTGTAGGCAATTGTTGACGATTTCAAAATGACTAACACATACTCTTAGATTTTCGGTGGAATATGTAACTTGATGAAACTCACAACGTAACGCCGCGTTCTCAAAACAAAAAAGTAACAAATTCATCGAAAAATTAAAAAATAACGTATTTTCCCAAAGATAATGTGCAGTCAATCGGCAGATATTATCAAGCGAAACTGTACTGTCACTTAAGAAGGTCATTTCTTTGTTTGAAAGTTAACTCAATAGCATTTAAGTCAATTTAGTAGATAATTGTTTTCAAAATCATTTTAAGTCAATCTAACTCAATTAAAAATGTGAAACGATGGGTTCAAAATAATACTCAATTTGAATGCATTCAGCTTAAACCAAACTCAAGACGATAAATTATGCCCAGTTCTGCTAATGACTTAATTTCTAAAGTGAGTGAAACACAATTATTTCTTTACATTTAGGTAAAAAACACAAAAAATCGCCAACGAAATATGATAAGCTGAGCTAGTAGCGTATAGTACTCAGGTTTAGTTTATTGATCGGTCAACCCAAACGGTGGTTACTAGACTCTGTTTAGCTTGACAACGCGTACTCAGTTTTTGTTGAAATGGACAGAGATTTTACTCTTGAAACTCAGAATTGCCATCGACTTTCTCACGCAAAGGTAAGTAAATACTACTACTGCTAAAAGTCGCAATTGATTCCTCAATTCATGTTTTGTTAATTATTAATTTTTTATAGAGAGAAAAGATCGTCCGCCTTTTACCTGTGCACAAAAAGTCCTATGCGTTCATTGCCGTCTCGCAGCGCGGGCGCGTGGGTCTCTACGACCGTAAATTTGTTCTCCGTTCAGCGTACACCGTGAACCTAGATGGCAACACAGATAGCGTTAGTGCCGCAACGCACCAGCGTTCCTCGCGATCGCACCGGGGCTGGGTCACGGACGCGCTGTATATGCCTGATTGCCGCACGTTGGTGGTCGCTACCAGTAACCGTGCCCTGCATTTCTACACAACGGTAGTCGCACCGCATGCTGAACGATTTCGCGTCTACGGCATGAAAGATATCCCCATTTGTTTAGCCTACGCGCCCGGGAATGAGACCACGCAAGAACCTATGTTATGCGTAGGGGACGATGGAGGGGATGTACTAGTTCTGCGATTTCTGCAAGCTTCGCAATCCTTGTTCAAAAACCGTGAAGCTGAGCGAGTCCAAAAAGTTTTCTGGAAAGTAAATCAACGGAATTCAAATTACATAATGAATTATGTTGCTTTAACGACGCATTTTGTCTGGAAACTTCATTACTGCTACTACTTAATAGAACACAAAATTAACTACCTTAAAATACTTAGTGACACGATGGAAAACAATAAATTACAAAATCGAAAATAAACATGCTAAATTTCACAGAGTTAAATGGTCACACTAAAAAGTTAAAATGTGTGAAAACAAGACCTTCATTATCGACTTTCATATTTGAAATAGTTTAAACAATAAAGTTTTAGAGGAATAAAATAATTAAACTATAGAGAATAAAGTAATTCTATCAGAACGCTAAACCACTGGAATTAAAACCTTTGTTATTGAGTTTAGGAACTGCAATTACAAGCCGGACTTGTCTCGTTATTGGTATTGCCGGTATCACACAAGCGACCAGTGTTGCAAGTTTCCATTTCGTCTGATCTACGATTCATTTATTCATGCAGCCGAAATCCGAAAATGGCTTTGGCAATTCGACACATCCATGCCGAGCATCCTCCTTACTTCTTCACTTTACCACAGGTATTCTTTAATTTTTCATGGATAGTCTTAGAATTCAACACTCGATTCGCTTTTTTGTGAACTGAAAAGGAAAGAGAATTGTAAGCAAGTACAGCGTTTTTATCGAAGTGAACATCCTAGTCCCGTCGCACAAGAATACGGGTACTTGATGGAATAATGAGGATAATATTATATTAATACTTAACCTAACATGCGAATCACCAGCAAGAGAAGATAAGGAATGAATTAAAAGGTAGAAGCTCGACCTGGTCATATTCAAGGAAAATACATGTCAAATGCAATTCGGAAAATCTGATGCATAGTTTCCCAGGTCAAATCACTTCAGAACAATATGAAACGTAAAATTTTCAAACCAAATAAATTTAAATAAAATTTGAAAATTGTAAAAATAATGATGACGGTAAATAAAAAGAACCAGTAACAGGCCTCGGTCTATACTGGTATAAACGGAAAAAAATTTAAATGTACATGTCTCGACTCGCATCTATTAAAATTAAAGAATAGTTTTTCAAGCCTAAAACAAATTTAAAACCCTGTTGGATATTTGAAAGTCACATTTAACTTGAAAATAAATGTTTGCACAGAAGCTCATTCTTACCAGAAGGGAGCGAACAATAGAGAGCGTTAAACTCAATTTCGGTGCGTGTCTCTCCTATATAACGTTACGTCATGTCGACAATTGAAAAATGTGTATTTTTTCCATGTTACCCCAACATATTCAATCGTTCTTTCTTATCCCAAGCAATTCAAAAAGTTAAAATAGTTACTTCAACCACAGCAAAGAATTTAATTTGAACGCGCGATTTTGAGTACAATTTCGCTCAGTTTTATGATAATGAAGAGTGCTTTTCGCTTGTACAACTTTGTAAAAGACAGATGAGTCTTAGGAACTTCTCACTCGCTTGTTTATCGTTAGCCTCACTACTGTTACACAGTTCCGAAGTATTAAAGGGAATTTTGTGAAAATATCAAACGCGCATTCCCAAGCTGGCGGTCCCACTATAATATTCGACATGTTTAGCCTCCCTTTTCTCAATATTTCTTTTCAAATCTACCCAAAGTGTCTAAAACTTTCTTTTCAAATCAGGGTACACTTTGCTTTGAAGCTGATCCGATCAACGGATTAGTTGCTACTGGCCGCCCAGACGGTACTGTTCACCTATGGACGTGGGTGGTATCTTCCAAACCTCTGGCCAGCTTAAAAGGCCACACCAGTCCTATTGTTGGCTTGCTAATAGTTAAGCAGAACTATCTGCTAAGTCTCTGCGAGCGAGCGGTAAGATTATCCTTTGAATACACAATTTTGAAAAATTATCCTCTCACATTTTTTATTTATTTGTACATTTTAATCTAGTGAATTTGTTTTGTTTGTTTGACTTATAGGTATTTTTCGTTTGATTCTTACCTTTTTATAATTTTTCGACAATTTCTTCCTATAATTTTTCGATCCTTCCATAATTTGTATCATATGTCGTTTATTTCTTATTTTTTTAAAAAAACTTTTTGGCCATTTCTTACCTTTTACTTTCTGATTTCTTTCTAACCTTTTTGTTGAAAAGAAATAATATAAGACAAAAACAATTTACACGAATTTTTATTTTTTATGCAATAGGAGTTACGACTATGGGACCTGCAAAACGAACTTTGCCTGTCTTGCGCTGCACTCTACTTTCCAGTTTTTGGAATGTTGGGCAAAAGGATTGAATTTGCAGAGATCCCTCTCCTAATACATCCTCGGGTACCTGGGCAACTGTTTGCCGTATGTTGTGACTACGTGGCCTGCATTAAGAGCAATCTAATCGCTCCATCAACAACCGCTGCCCCTAAAGAAGGCGAAGACTTGGTAGATGACGAAACCGAGCCTAATCCACAAAGCAAGTATGTGAACGAAATTGAAATCCCGTCCCATTTCACCGAAGATTTCTACGCTATCCCAGTGCCTGAAGAATCGCGCGTTTTTTCTCTACTTAGCTCTTCAATCCAGAAAGCTAATCCTGATTTCGCGCCCAATTCGTTCGAAATAAGATTCCGCGAGAAACTGGACGAGAACCTTAAGAAGCAAAGCGCAGAAAAGGCCTCGCTGGCGTTGATTGCGTCCAAAGTCCATGGAGAGGTTAAAGAAGGGGTCCAGAAACAGGTTTATGACTGGGAGAGTGCTTCACCCTTCACAGACCCGCCACCAGAGGGCTTGGTACCCGTGCACTCCTTAAAGTGTGCAAAATTGGCTCAGCTGAGCAAAATGAAAGAACATGTTCGCAACGGAACGCCATTTTGTGCACTGGCAGTGCACGATCCCGTCCCGCTGCAATTACCACTCACGCTTCCCATATCCAATCGTATGAAGAGCCGTGGCCTCTCTAGTACCGTGCTAGCGCAACCGACAGAACTCGCGAAACTGAACCTCGACTTCGGCGACGACCCTTGGAGCGGGTTTTCGTCGACGCGATCAAGCATGGCCTCCCATCTAGCGCTCAGTTTGAGTAGCTACTACCGCCACAAACACGGACTCGATCGCAGAAATGAGCGAAAGAAGAGTTCATCATTGCTACCAGCACTGGGTACCGTGACTTCTGGGAGTCGAAAATCCAGTGTTTCTTCCATCTCAGTATCGATTAGCTCTTTAGGCAGTGAACCGGGCACGTATTTATCACCCTTTTAAATATAAAGCATTGCAAACGTAAAATGCCCCATATCCTATTTAAAAAACTCCGTGTCTCATAGCAAAGTTTTCGCAACAGGAAATTTCACTGGGTGCCTGTGGCGTGCCATTTGTTGGGGTTATTTTTCATATTTAAAAAGTATATTGTGCAGGACTCGGTTTAGAGGTCAGAGTTATCTAACAACTGCCTTTTTGTTTTCGTTTTTACCTGAGCTATTTATAAAAGCTGTGAGCAAAACCAATACTCACGGAAAACTGTTTGTTCTTGTTTGTTATTTGTTTACCTCAACTGAAATGGACCCAAAATGGCGGATTTCGCCAACTCTTTCCGTGAGTGGCGTAATTTGGTAAAAGCCCTATACACAGGAAAAAAATCAGAAAAAGCAACAGTGAAATTACTGATTGCGAAAGCCTTGCTGTGGATTACAGAATATTCGAAGGAAAATCGGACATCGCTCGCGCGACTGCCGTGTCGTTAGCAATAGTGTCGTAGGCAGGAGTTCGTTTTTTTACGAGTATGGTATTGCATGTATGCATTCTGATTCGAAACTGTTCCGCAGAAAGGAATGAGCCCATTAGGAACACAATAAACGGAAGTTTGCTAATCAGATATTTTCTAGTATTACTTGAATCGTGGACGTTTGTAAGACCTGTTCCCAATTCACCACAGTCATCTAGTGAATGCGACAGAACTACTTTACACCCTTGCCCCTACCCTCCCACAATCCCACAGGTCCCCGCTATTCTCCCAGTAGGCTGAACAATTCAATCTTGGGATTTCGGTATAAAGTAAAGATATGTATGAATGGAACATCAGCACCAGGCTTGGGCAAAAGTCCGAAAAAAAGGACTTCAGGCAAGTTCAAGTCTGTTTGAGATTTTAAAGGGAATTGCAACTCCAAATCCTAGCAAAATTTTTGCGACAGAACCAATTCCAGTTCCAACTCCAACTCCGCTGTTGTCCATC